>SKCR01052740.1:0-102985 GCA_019454045.1 Zanthoxylum bungeanum
ATTGTCTCCCACTTTAATTTAGTCCAATTAAATCAAGCCAAATATTAGGAAATGAATTAGTTAAATGGTTTCCACCTTGATTTAATCCAATTAAATCAAGCCAAAACCACATATTATTACATATTAACAATTACCATAATATCCTCAAATGGTAGAGATAATTATGATTTTATAATTAAACCATTGTGTAATTATTGAATTAATCCAATTAATCCAATTAGGTCAAAGTAAATAATCAATATTATCTAATAACATTTGATTATCTTAGTTGATATTCATAATATCGAATATTATATTTTATCAAAATTAATCGGCTATCCAAGTGCTCAACGAGTACATTTCATATTGGGACTTTCTAAGTTCAGACACGTTCATCATATAAGCCTAGCTAATATGTACGCAATTCGGCCACCTCCGAATTCGGGAAGAACACGAACGTCTTTTCTGAACTATACAAGTCGATGTTATCACATATGTCTAACAATCCATCTATCGTAGGCTATTCGAGTTGTGCTTAGGAAATATAGAATACGCCGTCAAGTTTCCGAGGCGCACATCTCATGTCGACATGTCCATGATTCTTCATAACTGATGTGATCCACACTAGGTGATCCACTTTGGCCAAAGCTTTAAGAATCATGACTTTACTCACATGGATACCTAAACCCCTTATGGTATACATACGGGCCGAAGGATCCTATCTTGCTTCATACTTGATTACTGAGTGCATCAGTCCACAATCAACGAACATCTAGCGGTCAAACCATGAAAGGTTTCTGACATACATGACATCAAAGTGTGGAGGATCTCACACAAAATCAATGTTATCCTATAGTCAAAGGATCACATATGCTACTCGACTTGAGGAGATTCCTATTGACGGTGGTGTGTACTTCCAACTATTAGGAATCACATGTGAGTCATTCAGTATTCGTTTCAATGAATACTCACATGTCTATACGAGTTTCCAAAACTCATGGTATATCGGGTTAAACCATTAGAACTCCAATTCCAATATACGACATGTGCTAGTCTTCTAGGTTATAGGAATTCGACCGTATTCCAAAACCAACGACTATGAATATTTACTTTAAGAATAGTTTAAACCTAGTGTCAAGACTATTCTAAGGTGAATGTCATTTTTAGCATATCTATACATCAATCTAATACGCATAATGACAATACCATTAAGAAGGTATGAAATTAAAATCTAGTTATTTTATTAATAAATAATAAAATGTACAATTCAGATTGACACTCCAAGCACCAACTCCATCATATTTTGTGTGATATCCTCCACATTTTAATGTCATGTATGTCAGAAACATTTCATAGTCTGGATTCTAGATGTTCGTTGGGAGTGGACCAATGCACTCGTTAATCAAGTGCGAATCAAGATATGATCCTTAGGCCCGTATATGTACCATAAGGGGTTTAGGTATCCATGTGAGTAAGTCACAATTCTTAAGACTTTGGCCAAAGCCGATCACCTAGGATGAATCACATCAGTTGTAAAGAATCGTGGACATGTCGACATGAGATATGCTCCTCGAAAACTTGACGATGTATTCTATGTTTCCTAAGCACAACTCAGATAACCTACGACAGAGAGATTGTTAAACATATGCGATGACCTCGACTTGTATAGTTTAGAAAGATCGTTCGTGTTTTTCGCGAATTCGAAGGTGGCCGAATTTCGTACATATTAGCTAGGCTTATATGACGAACATGTCAGAACTTAGAGAGTCCTAATATGAAGTGTACTCGTTGAGAACTTGGGTAGCCGGTTAATTTTGATAAAAGATAATATTCGATATTATAATTATCAACTAAGGTAATCAAATGTTATTGGATAACATTGATTATTTACTTTGACCTAATTGGATTAATTCAATAATTACACAATGGCTTAATTGTAAATTCACAAATATCTCTACCATTTGAGGATATTTTGGTAATTGTAAATATGTAATTATATGTGTTTTTGGCTTGATTTAATTGGATTAAATCAAGGTGGCAAACATTGAACTAATCAATTTCCTAATATTTGTCTTGATTTAATTGGATTAAATTCAAAGTGGTAACCAAAAGTGATTAGTCACATCTAATTATACATATTTGGACAAATTAGATTAATTAAAAATTGATTAGAATTTTTATTAATTAAAAATTACCTAAGTTTTGCTATAAATAGCAAGCTCTTAATTAAACTTGAGAAAGCTAAATACAAGCAATTCTTGGAGAAATTAGCTTAAGTTAGAAAAATATTTAGAGAAGATTTGCGAGGTCTTTACAACATTTCATCTAGGAGAATTCAAGATTAGATTTGGAGTGAAGCTTGCTAGTATTGGAATAAAGATTGGATCTTGGAGTCAAGCTTGCAAACCTTAGAAGTTCTCCAACCATTTTAACAAGGAGAAGAAAATTGGATCTTTGTATCAAGCTTACTAGGTAATGTCTGATCTTCTCCTAAGCTATGTTCTTCATTAGTGAGTTTTCATTAGTGAGACATATAGTGATAAATTATGTATTGGATGCATGATTACATAGCTTAAAGTTGAAATAAAGCTAATAAATTGTGTAAGGATGCTTTGGAAGTATAAACACAATATGTTTGTTAATTAGGTCAAAGATATTCATATTGGACATAGAACAATTAATAAGAGTTTGGAACTCTAGATTAAAGCTTAGAGCTATAGCTACCATTTTGACCACCTTTCAGTGAACTAGAATTGTTCATGAGACATTTCATAGTTGGATTCTAAATTGATTTGTGTTTTGATTCAAACAAATACATATAAGTATTTAGAATACATGTATGCTAGCTGTATAACTTGTGTCGATGGTGTTTATGATGTTAAAAATTAGATTTTAGGTGTATTTGAAGTATTATGAGAAAATTGGAAGTGTTTAGTATTGGTTTGAAGTTGAAAATGCTCACTGTTTAGGGCAGCGTCGCGACTCTGACTCCACCGCGTCGTGACACTGAGCATCAGACCTAGGAGCGTCGCGACGCACACCCCTCTGCGTCGCGACGCCGAGACGTTCAGCTATCGCAGTTGCTCTCGCACTTTGAAGCGTCTCGACGCCCAAGCTCCCGCGTCGCGACGCGTAGAGCTGATACATACTGTAACTTCATTTTCTTCGTTCTGGAGTTTTAGGACTCCGTTTTTGTCCCCGTTTTGTCCAACGGACTCGAAACGGAATGTAGTTTTACATAAAATATTTTAAAATACACTCATGCTATATATCCACAGATTAGACTCACTTCCGCTGCGTGGGGTACCGATCCGACCTTAGGGGTTCCACATCTTCCCCAACAACGATATCCGACTGTTAGTCATTATATTACTTGAGCGATATATGCGCTTGTGTGCGGTAATAAAATCATGATAAGAAATGAGCTAAATCTCCATATAAGAGATATCTACTCTCACTCAAATAATCGGTGAGAAATCTTCTCTCAATTTGGGAGACAATAGTCCCTGCAGGAGGTCTTGCCCATGCAGGGTCTCGAACACATGTTCTCCCATTTTTGGGAGAACATGTGCTACCACGTGGCCATGTATTTTATGTATAGGTTATAATAAAAAAAAATTATGGCTCTAGTAAGTAAGGATGACAAAAATCTCCAAGGGGACGGGGGCTATTGGGGGCCCTCCCCAAATACGTCGGGAATCAGGGATGAAAAATTAGAAAAATTAACGTTGGGCATGAAGATGGAGAAAATTTTAGACTCATTTCTTATTCGATGAAGGGACGATGATTATGTGTAATCCTCAACCCCTCCACATTTCCCATTTTAAAATTTTATATTATTTATTTTTAAAAATTTTTATTGAAATTTTTTATAATAAATATGAATGTAAATATAAAATATCATAATATTTAAGAAAATATAAATAATATATAATAAGTACTTAGATGAAATTTGTCATTAATTACAAAAGTATAACACCTAAATTTTACAATTTACAAACCTAACCTAAATCTAATTATTCAAGGATCCCCATATCCTCCCCTCAAATAATTATGAGGGGACGTGGATGAGACGAAGACATAAGCAAGAATATCGGGGATGGGTACATGGATGTCGATCTCTTCCCCATTACTACCATCCCTACTACTAAGTGGTGACAACTTAATAATATCTTATAATACATATTAAAATAGGAAAAAAAAATAATAATTTTAGGGTGATATTTTAATAACATTTCTGCTTCAAACAGTTGTACATTCTAATCCATTTCTAAAATGTACAACTACTTGAACTAAAAATATCACTAAAATATTACTAAAAATATCTATAGAAATACAAAAATGATACTCTTACAAATAAATCCTGAAAATAAATACACTCCTCTCACTGTAGCTACAGTGATTCTACAGTAATCACTATAGCTATAGTGAGAGGAGCGTATTTATTTTCTGGATTTTTATTTGTAAGAATATCACTTCTCGTAGAAATATCGTTAAATAAATGGAACCAAATAATTACTCTCTACTTGTTACGCCAACCCTTCATTCTGAAATTACACATGTACCCTCCGAAACTAGGAGGGGTAAAAAGGGTAAAGGGGAGATAAAAAAAAGGTCATTATCAATAAGGTCCCGCTTGGTCTCCTCTGAAGTTGATCTCGCACGTTATTATGAAATGTTACACAACACAACAGAGTGAACAAATTACAAACAAAACCTCCTGTTCTTGCTTTCCCTGCAAAACAATAACAACAAAAATCATCAACCACCACTCAACCGACTCTCTGAGCTTCATTTTCCATTTCTATGCCCTTTTTTTTTTTTAATAAAGTTTCAACTTTTTTTTTAATCAAAGTTTCCTTTTATGTATTATAAGAAAGTTCTTGTTGTCATCAAAGTAGTAGATTTTTTTTTTTTTTTTTTTTTTGCTTCCCATCATTTTGTCTGAATTAAAGCCTAAGTTTTGAGATTTGGGATCTTTTTTATATCAAATTTAATGAAGCTTAGCTAGTTTTAGATTTCATTTTCATTCATATTTTAAAGAACAAGCTTGTTTGTTTGTTTGTTTGTTTTTTTGTTCTTGAATTACCTTTGAGTCAATAGATGAGGTGTTAAGCTGAGTTATGTCTTCCAATGATTCATTACATGTGAGGTTTAAATTTTTGAAATGTAGTTGGATCAGTGAACTTCTTAAGCAAATCAAGTTGAATTTTTTCTGTTCTGGGTCACATTTAAATTGAAATTTATTTTTTCAATTCAAATTTTAATCACAAACCCATGAAGAATATTCACTGGTTTAAGCAAATCTCAATCAATGCAAAGCCTGAGAGGAGATTCTCTTGGTGAGTAGAGGACAGAGAGCAGTTTCTTGGTCAAAGTATTTGGTATCTTCAGGTGCAGAGATTAAAGGAGAAGGAGAAGAAGAATGGAGTGCTGACATGTCACAGTTGTTAATTGGATACAAATTTGCTTCAGGAAGACACAGTAGGATCTACAGAGGGATTTATAAACAGAGAGATGTAGCAATCAAACTTGTAAGCCAGCCAGAGGAGGATGAGAGCTTAGCTTCTATGCTTGAGAACCAGTTCACTTCAGAGGTGGCTCTCTTGTTTATGTTAAGCCATCCTAATATCATCACTGTAAGTTTCCTTTTTTTTTTGCTTTCTTGATTTGGCTTACACTTCAAATCTTATCAAAATTCCCTCAAAGTTAAATTTTGATATTAGGTTAAAAGTGCTAGTTAATTAGCACTCTCAGACAGACACTTATTTTTATTTTCATTCATAATTTGATCTTTGAGTAGAGTTTTGTTAAAGCAAAGAAATGAAGAAAATGGCTTATGGAGTAATTGAAAAGGCATGCCTACCAAAAAGCCAAAAAAAAAAAAAAAAAATGAAATAGTGGAATTGCACTTCATTTGGTTAATGAAGTAATATGCTTATTTGTTCTTTTACCATTTCAACTTGACAACTTGTAATTTTTTTTTGCCTTATATAACTTTTATTTTCCATGAATGGTGACACTGATCTACAAAACATTGGCAACCTCTCTTATGTTTAATTCTTTCCTTCGTATTTATTGTGGACTAAGGATTTAAGGCTTTATGCATTGAAAAACTTCAGCTGGAAAGCATTTATTGATCATTGTTTATCAGGACAGTCTGTTGTATATTACCCATGTGCATATTATTTAATACTGTTCCTCTTTGCCTTGCACTTGCCAAGGATGAGGACAGAAGCGCTGCCAATGGCATTGAACGTGCTTGTAAATTGTAAACTTTAATTATTAAAACTGCATGTGATTTACAAGGGTGTTGTCACACCTGCTATTTTAAGTAGAAGGGTTAAAAGAGGGCAGGCGGTATTAAATATTAGGACTGTGACATATTGAAAGGTTATGGATGGAAGGAGTTTATGCATTCAGTAGACTGGACCACGATGCCTAGGCTGGCAGTGGCACCCCCATACATTTGTCTCATTTTCTTTAAGCACAGCCATGATGACATAAAAACTGGTCCTTTTCTGCTGTTTTATGCTTCGGTGCATTCAAATTTTAGACTCCTGTTCGAGGATTGTTTTTTTTCTTTGAAATGCTATTATACATAGAGTGGTATTTTTAATTTTTTTGGTTTGGGTTGTTTTGGAACAGTGGCATATTTGTATATGACAATGTTGGTATCCACAGAGAATCATGATGAAAGCATTCGACTTGTCATACATGATTGAAATTTGTTGTTTTAAAGCAATTAGTTGGTCTTAATGTTAATGGAACCGATCATTTCACTTTTGTTGTATGTTTTTCCCCCCCTTTCTTCATACAGTTTGTTGCAGCCTGTAAAAAACCTCCTGTGTTTTGTATAATCACTGAATATCTTGCCGGCGGCTCACTGAGAAAATACCTCCATCAGCAGGAGCCGTATTCAGTTCCACTCAACCTTGTTCTGAAGTTAGCCCTTGACATTGCACGAGGTATGCAATATCTTCATTCCCAAGGGATACTTCATAGAGATCTAAAGTCAGAAAATTTACTGCTCGATGAAGATATGTGTGTGAAGGTAGCAGATTTTGGTATCTCATGCTTAGAATCTCAGTGTGGTAGTGCCAAGGGATTTACGGGTACTTACCGTTGGATGGCACCTGAAATGATCAAAGAAAAGCACCATACAAAAAAAGTTGATGTCTACAGTTTTGGCATAGTCCTCTGGGAGCTTTTAACTGCATTGACACCATTTGACAACATGACTCCAGAACAAGCTGCATTTGCAGTCTGCCAGAAGGTAAAGTCAGTAAGTCAACTGATTCAGTTGGACAATCATACACATACATGACATTCCAAATATTTTTGAAACCATAATACTGCATTTGCTATCTAGAATGAGTTGCGCTGAAAACAATTTTAAAGTGAAAAGAAGCTAGATTGAGTTTACTACTCATTCTCATTCTGTTTCTAATGTGTATTAGATTTCCAATGGAGTGTAAAGCAAGCTGCATCTAATACACATAGGAAACAACAAAGATATGGTTTGAAGACTTATTCAAATAATTGTTTACTTCAACTCGCAACCTTTTAGGTTATGAAGAGATCATGGTACAAATAAATATCCAGAATTTTTGATTTCGTGTCTTTAATTAGTGAACTTTCTAGGTATCTCGCGAAACATAGACTATATACTTTGGTTTTTGTTGTTTGTGAGAAATCATTTGATCAAGAGTGATCGAGGGAACATTCTGACTTTAACCGGAAATGTTAATTGGTCCAAGAATATCCAGGGGAAAATGTTACTCGAACAAAGAGTAATGTAGGTGACGATTGAAATGTGGAAAGTAAAAGCCTCAAACTGAATGGATGAAATGAAGATGTGGTTATCGACATTGTATATGATAAAGCATCATATTGTTTAAATTTGTCTGCGAAATATGTAGGCAGTCAGCAGCAAAAATACTACTATAAAATGAGACAAGGATATAGGATGATGAAGGGAAAAACAAAGCAAAATAGAGAAGAAATGCTGAATCTGTTCATGGGGAGTTGGATATGTCATCTACTACACATGATATTTGAGAGAAAGTTGACGTTTATTCTATCATTAACTGCTTTTCTTTATCTAGACTGATTTATATATTTGAAACATATGCTATCCGAGTTTAGTAATATATACTCTAATTCATGAAACTCTCAAGGAATTATGCATTGAACATATATTGAGAAATAGAATGCATGTTGCTTTGAATAGGTCCCTTCATAGAATGCAAATTTCATTTGTCTTATATACATCATTTGAGTTTTGTGCAGAATGCACGACCGCCAGTACCCCTGACATGCCCTAAGGCATTCAGTAATCTCATCAACCGTTGCTGGTCAAGCAATCCAGGTAAACGGCCACATTTTGATGAAATAGTTTCGATTTTGGAAGGCTATTTAGAGTCCCTTGAGCAGGATCCAGAATTTTTCTCGTCATTCATACCTTCCCCAGATCATACTATTTTGCGATGCTTACCGATTTGTATTGCTAGGCATCATTGTGCTCATTCAAATGCCTAGGAGCTCTTCTTAAACGAAGTGTGATGCTAAATATATCATATTCTTACATTAATAGGTTCAGGACGAAACTTTTAGTGTCCAATTATAATCTTTTACATCTTTATGGCTGTTCTTTCTTTCTGTTAAATATGTGAATGAAAGCAGATCCTGTTATTGTTTTTTTTTTTTTTTTTAATTTTCTTTTCATTCAAATCTACCCAATTCTCCTTCTCTAATTCAAATCGAAACCGAAGGCTGAAATTTGTGGAAACATTCATGTGTTTGAATTTTGTATTGTCCTTTTTTTTTTTTTTTACAATTTTTAATTTATTTGCTAATGAATACCTCTACACATAAGGTCGCGACTAGTATGAGAGTCAAGTGTTATTGCTATCTACTTGGTCACAGGTTTAAATCTTAGAAATATACTCTCTGTGAAAAACACAGATAAGATCGCGTACATCAGGACCTTTCTCGGGACTTCTTTCTCGAGACTTTGATTATAGGGGAACCTTAGGCGCTAGATACGACTTTTTTTGAACACCTTTACACCAACTCCATTAACTCTTGTCTGTATTGATAAGTTTATGGAGGCTTCTTCTTGTAAGATTACCAACATATGTTTTAAGCTCTGTTCTCATATGTTGATCACCCATTCAACTACCTCAGTGTTTGCTACTGCATAATAATTTCACAGTAAGGGTGAGCAATTGCCTTAGACTTTAGAGTACTTATTAAATTCTTGACTTTTCATAATTACCCATAAAGTCCCTAATGTAGTAAAGATTATTGTTATCTTCTGATTTGTTATTTATTATTATTAAAATAAAGATATAACATGTAATAATGAAAAATCGAGTAATTATGAAAAAATTTAAGGACTCCGCGAATATTCTGAATGGTGATTAGAAAGTCCAATCAAGGGTCCAGAATCTCACTTTGAGGTTTCTGGGTTCGAATGGTGCAACTTCTTGTAAGAGCCTGGGGCAAGCTTTTACCTGCGGCAGAATGGGTGGTTGTGGCGGGGTTTCCAGATGTCAAGTCCAACAGTGTCTCCAAAATGGTGTGGTTTGGTTGTACAAGGTTTAGAATTTGTTTTAAGTCTTAAGTTCGAATCCAAATGACACATTTCGAAGAGTATGAGGCAGTCAGAGATTTTACATGTTTAGCTTAAATTTGGATCGGGTGATTTAACGACGAGATTTCCAACGTTTCCAAAAAAAAAAAAAAGTC
Source organism: Zanthoxylum bungeanum (assembly GCA_019454045.1). NCBI lineage: Eukaryota > Viridiplantae > Streptophyta > Magnoliopsida > Sapindales > Rutaceae > Zanthoxylum > Zanthoxylum bungeanum. The sequence goes on from SKCR01052740.1 coordinate 9,733, forward strand.
CAACAAAAACTGTAATGTAATGGCCAACTCATAATCATTGGATTGGATAAAAGAATAAAAAGAAAAGAAAAGAGATATGAAAGAGATTCAGTCACTAACTGCTCATCAAATAATTGAATTTTCCTCTTGAAGAAGGAACCATACATGAGGGAGCATTATCCTAAAATGCCCACTTAGAGGAAGATCACTAATATTTAATTCTTGCTTATCTTTTATTACAAGTCCCATTTTCATTGGATAGTACCATATCCATCAAACTTTGAGCAATTTATTAAACTGAGTTTAATTGGATTAATTAATTAATTACCTAACTCTTGGCATCTTAAAAATCCTAAAACCTATGGTGATCAATTTTGGGGGATCCCTGTTCACACATGAGTTTGGATTCAGCTTAATTAAACTGAGTTTAAATTTATATATTTAAAGTCAATATGAAATTTTTACACGTAGAAAAAATAGTGACATAATAAAAATATAATATTAAAATAAGAGAGTAGAAAATAAATATATAATTAAATACAAAAATAGTAGAATTCATCAATTACGAAATTAGAGTCAATAATATCCGTAATTTCTCTTTCATTATAGACAATTATACAATTTGAAAACCTATTTTCCATCTTACTATGAAGTGGCATCTTGATAAAGACAATAAATATCTAGTTGATAGAAGAAATATAAAATGTAATTATAAAAGCAGTGATGTTATATTTATTATTAATTTAAAATATAGTTGATTAAATAATTTAATAAATCCAAATCTAACAAATTTGTTATAGTTTTTTTTTTGAAATGGTTAGAAACTGCCAAACCATCTTTTCCGAGTTTAAGCGGAGTAGGTAAAACTCCCGACTGTCGTAAACTCTTACAAGAAACAGCACTCTCTGAATTCGAAACCAGGACCTCAAGATGAATTCTCAAACCTTACACCACCAAAACAATTATTATTACCTACATTGATTAAACAATATAAATATATAACAAACTTTTGTGGGCCTAGAACGAGTCAATATGACCATGCCTATAAGCTGCCAAATGGGACAGAGTTGAAAACCCCAACCACAATCAAAATCTTGAAAAAATTAATAAATAACATTTGAATTGAGATTGAGTTTTTCAAAACCCGATTCATTTATCAATTGTCCGCGGTAACTTTATGTATTGAATACGACATTTATCGTAAAAAAAAGTGAATGTTCTTCACTTGATTGCTAATCAAGAGAGTGAAATATCAAAATATGGATAAAGACTTTGTATGAGACGATCGTATAAAAGATATATTTATTAATTAATACATAATAAATTTAGTTTTTTTTTCCCAAAATATGAGCATATGGCTTGGTGGTCTATGTACTATTATCTCAACAATGTTGTTACTTATTTCAACATCTTTGATAATTAATATCTTTCTCACCTTAGAAACCAAGCATGAAAGAAGACAAGTCAACATCATGACTTTGACTCTCTAGCCATTAATTCTAACACTCCACCTACAAATACCCAAAGGTCAAAAGAACCCTCAAGTTCACAAAATGACCACAATAAACAAATGGCTTAATAACATCTGGATCCCTAATATTTTTTTATTATATATTTTATTTTTTGTCAAATGAAGACAAACTTGTCACTCTATATCAAATGTCTTTGGCCCATTTTGAAATGTCTAAAGTATACTTATAATATTAGATTTTATAATTGCATGTAATATTTAAAAGACAAACTTATTTTTTTTTATCTCATTTTTGAATTCGAGTGTTCGAGTCCTTTCATGTGAATTGTGGAAATTTATTTTTATTTCGAATACTTATAAGTGAATTAAATTCATTATAGGTAGACTCGGTCACCGATTCGGTTCGGTTTCGAATCGGAACCGAATCTTCCGGTTATCGGTTTCATAATATCGAACCGAACCGAACCTTATTTTATTATATTAAATTAAAAACTTAAATTAAATTTTAAATCCAACCTGCTCAGGTTTTTTTCCCATTCCTAATTTGAAGCAAATGCACAACCATAGACTATTTTGGATCATATAGAGAAAATCAGGTATCCAGATGTTATTTAACCCCACAAAGTCACAAATGTCTTTCACACATATGACATGTCAAATGCCACGTGGCGAGTTCTAATGAAACTGAAAAATAGAGACAAAAAACAGATGGGCTTTGGTTGGAGAGAAGTCGCCTTCTCTTTATTCTATTTTTCTTGCAAGTAATTTTTTTATTAATCAATTATTATTTATTTAATAATATTATTAAGTGTATAATTAAATGACACATCTTAAATATATTTTAGGTATAATAAAATTAAAAAATAATAAAAAATTAGAAAAATCAATTTTTTTTGGTATATTTTTTGCATGTACATCTGTCATTATCTTTTATTTAATTATTTTTTATCATTTTATTTTATATCCTTTGTAAGATATGATTTGATTGTTAAATGAGTGGCGTTATAATTTTTTTGTTTCCTTTCTTACATTGAATCTTAGTGAATTTACAATCCTACCCTTTTGGTATTTTCACAAAAATCCTCTCATTTTCTGCCTTCTTCTTCACCTCAAGCTTGTATGAGCAACAACTAAAAGGTAAGATTTTTTACTCATTATTTATTTTGAGAGTGTCTCTATTTATTAACACAACACATAATATCTCTTCATATCTATTTGTAGGAAGCAGATAATTTATCACCTTGGTGTTTCACTTTCATGGCTGGTTTCTGAGGTATTATTATTATAGCTTGTTTGTTAATCTTTTTATCCATTTCTTCTTCTTTTAGTTTGTACCCATTAGTATATTTTTCCTTCTGGAAAAGTTCTCTGTGCTATTGGATCAGCTTGGAAGGTCAGCTGCATGTAAAGTTATTTTTTATAAGGTTCTGTTTTGATTGTATGATTACAATGCCTTTTGTTTTTATGAGTTGATAACAGTTGGGTTGGTTTCTTTCTTGAAGAGTTGAAGACCTAATTGTTGAATGATTGATTCATGTTTGCTTCTTTCATTTATTGTCAATCATTTAGAAAGTTTTATTAGTGAATTAGTTCAAATAAAAGTTGGAACTTTTGATGGAGTAAGTGTATTATTGTCCCCAAGGGGCGTGGTTTGGTGCTGTAGGGTTCAGGATCTCGGGTTCGAATCCAGATGTGTGTTTCTTGTAAGAGTCTGGGACAGCTGAGGGTTTTACCAGCTCCGTTTAAGCCCATAATTGGTGGTTTGGCAGTGAGGTTTCCAACGATTTCAAAAAAAAAAAGAGTGTATTATTATTTGTTTTTGGTTGAATTCTAACATGTACAAATTATGTTGATATTTGTAGTTGGTATGTAAAATACTTGTGATTCTCTTGTTTGGATTTGATGTCGCAGTTAGTTTGATGGATTGTGTATTGCATTTGGAATGTTTGTTGCAGATGAGATATTGGTTCTAGAGTTCTCGTTGATTTTAGGGAAAAAGGATGCCTGGAATTATTATGGATGACATTCATGAAGAAGGGGTAGTAAGTGAATGCCGAAACTTTACACCTGTTAAAGAACGTTCAGTTTCCAACAAATCCCCCGAAAGTACTTTGTGTCCGCAGAGCCCTCGTAGTGTTGGCCCTGATCACCCTGTCGATGAGGTGGTTGACACATCAATTGAGCAACTTTATGAGAATGTGTGTGATATAAAGAGTTCTGATCAGTCACCCTCTAAGCATAGCTTTGGATCTGATGGTGAAGATTCTAGAATTGATTTGGAGTTGCGTCATCTTGTTGGAGGAGAAATGAGGGAGGTTGAGATAATGGAAGAAGAAGAGGTGGGAAAACCGGAGGATGATTCTCATAGTAATTCTTCTTCAAAGAAAGGTAATCCATCTGGTAGTAAGAAGTCGGGAAAGTTGGAGAAGAGCCAATCTGCTGGTAATAAATCCATTTCTTCAGGTCACTCAAAGAAAGAGTCTGAAGTATCATCAAAAACAAGTTCTAAGGGAAAGATTCCTCCAGAGAAACTCCCCATTGATAAGAGTGTTAAAAAATCAAATGCAGGAGCTACACCGATGAAAAAACGGAAAGGGAAATTACAGAAAGATGAGGATATATCTGAATCGGGGTTAGATAAGCCAGATCTTGGACCACTTTTGCTTAAGCAAGCTAGGGAGTTGATCTCTTCAGGTGATAATCCACAGAAAGCTCTCGAATTAGCTCTTCGAGCTGCAAAATCATTGGAAATTTGTGCAAATGGGAAGCCGATTTTAGAACTGGTCATGTGTTTGCATGTTACAGCAGCAATTTACTGCAGCTTAGGCCAGTATAATGAGGCGATTCCAGTTCTTGAGCACTCAATTGAGATTCCGGTGATTGAGGAAGGCCAAGAGCATGCCCTTGCCAAATTTGCTGGCCACATGCAGTTGGGTGATACTTATGCAATGTTAGGCCGGCTAGAGAATTCCTTAATGTGCTACATGACAGGTTTGGAGGTCCAGAAACAGGTCCTGGGGGAAACAGACCCAAGAGTTGGTGAGACATGTAGGTATTTGGCTGAAGCTCATGTTCAAGCACTGCAATTTGATGAAGCCAAGAGGTTTTGTCAGATGGCTGTTGACATTCATAGGGATAATGGTTTTCCCGCTTCTCTTGAAGAGGCAGCAGATAGGAGGCTCATGGGTCTTATATGTGACACAAAGGGTGATCATGAAGCTGCCCTTGAGCATCTTGTTTTAGCCAGCGTGACCATGATAGCAAACGGCCAGGAAGCAGAGGTGGCTTCAGTTGATTGCAGCATTGGAGATACGTACTTGTCATTGTCTCGGTATGATGAAGCTGTTTTTGCGTATCAGAAAGCACTCACATCCTTTAAGACCAACAAAGGAGAGAATCATCCAGCTGTAGCTTCAGTCTTTGTCCGTTTGGCTGATATGTACAACAGGACAGGGAAATTGAGGGAGTCAAAATCATACTGTGAGAATGCCCTTCGAATTTATGAAAAGCCTGTAGCCGGTGTTCCCCCAGAAGAGATTGCAAGTGGTCTCACTGATGTTTCTGCCATCTATGAATCAATGAATGAGCTTGAGCAGGCAATCAGTTTGCTACAGAAGGCATTAAGGATATATAATGATACTCCAGGTCAGCAAAGCACTATTGCTGGAATCGAAGCCCAGATGGGAGTCATATACTACATGCTGGGGAACTATTCTGACTCTTACAACTCCTTCAAGAGTGCGATTTCAAAACTCCGAGCTATTGGCGAGAAAAAATCTGCATTCTTTGGCGTCGCTCTTAATCAAATGGGGCTTGCTTGTGTGCAGCGTTATTCTATAAACGAGGCTGTAGAATTATTTGAAGAAGCCAGGTCCATTTTGGAACAAGAGTGTGGACCCCATCACCCTGACACCCTCGGGGTATATAGCAATCTTGCTGGCACATATGACGCAATTGGAAGGTACTGTTCTCTCCATGTTTCTAGTATTTTCTTCCAGCTGCATATAATTTTCAATATACTACTGTCAATTTGTTTCAATATTTATCCTTAATGCATGATGATCATTTTATTTCTAATTAACTCGGCTACGTTACTCTGTTCACTCTGCCACATGTATACATTTATGGATACAGCGGCTGAGATTTGCTTCACTTCCCACTGATGCTAAAAGTTGCGATAGATGAAATGAATGACTAACATTTAAACAACTTCCCCAGATTACAATTCCAAGAAATACATATTTTTGACTATATTCATGCTGTGTTTATACCACAGGTTAGATGATGCAATTGAAATCTTGGACTTTGTTGTTGGAATGAGGGAGGAAAAGCTTGGGACAGCTAATCCCGATGTGGATGAGGAGAAGAGGAGGTTGGCTGAGTTGTTGAAAGAAGCAGGGAGAGTTGGCAGCAGAAAAGCTCGATCATTGGAGACCCTTATTGATGCCAACTCTCGTGTAAACGCTGACGGCATTGAGGTAAGACAATGTTAATCTGTATTTAGTACGAATGTCATGTATTATAGGAAAGAGAGAAGAAAATAAGAATAGGTTGTTGGTGTTTTGGTTAGATTTAAGGAGTGGGGGCGAATTAAATAACTGCTGGCTGGGGGTTTTTGATTGTATTAAAGATTTATACTTCCATGGTTGAAGGTTGCTTCATCCTTGTATTACGCCTTTAAATTATATAAAATACATATTACAGCGTTCGGCATGGCAATGGCAGAGTTTTATAAAATCTGAAATAATGTTTCTATGCCTATGAAGTTTAATGAAACACCAGTAGCAGTGAGTTAAATTGACAAAATGATTTGAGTATGATGATTCCTTTTCTGTTGGTGACTGAAGGGAAAAGAATTATCTGGCTTGTGCCGGAACAGATTGGATTGATGGAAGGGGATGGAACAAAAACGAGTATTGAGCCATTGAAAATAAGCCGCCCAAATCGGAGGGTTGTTGATGAAATGTAACTTTAAAAAATTAACATTACTTGTGAAAACAAATTTGCCCATTGAGAAAATAGCATTAAAATATTTATCTTTTTTTACTTTTAGAATATAAAAAGGGCACAATTGTCTTTAAAATTTATTTAGTTATATTTCATTTCATTACTATTTATTTAGCAAACAATATTTTGGAGCATTATATTATAAGCCTCTCATTTTTTCGTAAACATAATCATGATACATTATTCTTCATTCTATTCCGTTCCGTTCCATTCTTTCGGATTACATTCCATTATAAATCATCTTCTTATACCAATCCAAACATAGAGGCAAGAATTATCTGAGCATGTGCATCTGATATTTCTTCAAAGCTGGCACCTTTCATTATCTTTCCCCGTTTATAATTGTTGTTCTTGCTCGTTGGATCCCACGTACAAAACTCAGATTTCTTCCTTTTTTTAAGGGTTATTTTCGGTACTTTCCCATGTACTTTCAATATAATAGAGAGACTGAAAGTATTTCAGATATCTTTCTTACTGAATGAAACTGTTTGAGAAGTGTTAAATTATTAAGGGCAAATAAGTAAAATATGTTGGCTAAAAGAGTGAAACAATAAAACATAGTTTGATGTAGAGATAATAACTTTTTATTTATAATTTAATAAGTATCTTCTTGTTAATCATAATCCGTTAACTCTAACAAAAGCGTTGATGTGGCTTAACGGAAGCCGCTGACTTAGCTTTAACTGACCATGTCAGTAGCTTTCATTATAGTTAACAAATTAGAACTAACGGGATTAAATTATAAATAAAAATTCTTTAGAATTGAAATGTAAAAAACACTAAACTTGTAGGACCATATGAGTTGTTATCCCTTTGATATATGATGAGTAATAAAAGAGTGTTTGATACAAATACACTTTTACGTTGGAAACCTCACCATCAAATACCCGATCGGATTTAAGGGAAGCAAGTGAAACCTCCGGCTGTCCCAAATTCTTACAAAAAATACATTCTCTGAACTCGAACTCATGACCTGACAATCAAATCTTAAGACATTTATCACCAAACACAATCGTCTTTTGTCTATCATATATTAAAACTTAACCAAGTTTTTCTATTTCACAAACAAAATGGCATCGGTTATCTTCATTTCATAAAAAAAATTTCAAGACAAAACGAAATTTTAGGTAAAGATTTGCTTTGAACAAACAAGCTGTTGGTTAGGAGAAATCGCACCTGTCCAACGACCACAATATTTTTTACCTCATTTTAAGAATTCATTTAGGATATATAAATTTCAAGATACTTTAGGATTGTTTGAATCGTGATTAGATTATAATTGAAATGGACTGAAATTGAATTATATTGTTATCCGAATAATGAATTGGTATGATAATAAATTATTTATTTAACCATAAAAATCACAATTATAATCGAATACTATTTTCATTCATAATCAAAGCTATTTGTTAAACCATTAAATCTCAAAGAAGTCGGCAGAGAATACGATGCAACATAAATAATCTTTTCTGATTTCACAGTGCACATTAAATCGAGTAATTTTGATGGGAGCGCAATAGGGCCAATCTTGACCTAATCCGTGTGATGTCAAAAATCGTCCTGAATTTTATATTGAACGATATCAAATTCGAATTTTATTTGGGATTGATGGTTCTTCAAATAATGAGTTGATATATATTTCGACAAATTTTTGGCATCAGTCTTACATTTTATCTTTATGGATCGAGGAGAAAAATGATTATCCTCAAAGGACGTGATTTGGTGGTGTATGATTCGGGATCTCATCTTGAGGTCATGAGTTCGAATCTAAGAGTGCATTTATTGTAAGAGTCTGAGAGCCGAATTTTACCTTTTTCACTTAAGTTCGAATTGATGATTTGATGGTAAGGATTTTCAACGATTAAAAAAAAAATATTTTTTTAATTGAAGACAAAAATTATCTTGATTTCTTATCATATTTTTTATTCGAAATAAGAAAATATTTTTAAATCTCACGGGATATTTTAACTTAATAGAGATGCCAATCTATGGGACAGACGTACATTTGCCCAAGAAAATGAAATTCCAATTATTCACCAACTAAAAAAAAATTTCAAGCAAAATCATATTATCTCAAGTTTTTGGCGTCACTGCTATCAGCCAAGGAGCAAAATTGGCTTCGAGATGATAAAAAACGAACTCTGAGTTCACTGACGTCATCATCATCGTCATCATCATCATCATCATCATCTCCAGTAAGTTAGCTCCGCTATTTCGATTCACTTCTATTTTTTTCTTTCAAATTCAATCGAGCGTCGTTTTGTTTTCATAATTGTTAACAGGGTATTGAGCTTTTCGTTTTTTAATGGCCACTCGATCTCCGCCTCATCCCAATCCCACGGCTGAGAATTCCGCAACCTCAGGTTTTTTTTTTTTATTTTTTTTATGGCGCTTGTTCAATTGATGTAATTGATTTATAATTTTACTTAAATATTATTGAAATTTGTCAGCTTTAAATTGAACTGGGTATGTTGTTTAATGAACTTATGTTTAATTCTTATCAATAAGAAGCTCGAAAGAAAGTGTAATTGAGGGGAAATATGGAATTGTTATATTATGGAGATTTGTTAATTTGTGCTGATTCTACAAACACCTATATTATTACTAATGTTATGCAACTCATACTTGATTTCAAAATGTAACATTGTTTCTGATGGGTTTTGATTTTGATTGATTGATGTTTATGCTGATGGTTAATATTATTTCTCCATTTTTCGTAATTTTAATTTCAGCTGCGGAGCCTGTGCAACAAACAAATGGGGTGCAGCAAGATGCTGCCCAGCGGGAGGCTGCTAAACCTATTTCCTCTCCGTCTGTGTTTGTGAACTCGGAACCAATGAGAGAGGAGCAAGTGCAGAATGCTGTAAAGTTCCTTTCACATCCTAAAGTTAGGGGTTCTCCGGTTATGTATAGACGATCTTTCCTAGAGAAGAAGGGACTTACAAAGGAGGAGATAGACGAGGCTTTTCGGCGTGTGCCTGTAAGTAAATTATTTATTTTCAATTCTCTTTTATCATGCCGTTCATTTTATTTCTGAAGAATTCATTTGTTCACTATTTTGTTAATACTTGTTGTTTTCACTGATATTCAGGACCCACCTCCAAGTGCACAGGCAACCAGTACCAACCAAGGTAATGAGGTTATGTATTGAAGTTAGTCATGTCTTCTGTGGTGTCGACAATTGAACGGAGTTCAGCTGAAGCTTGTATTACTGATGCTTTTTTTTCCTTTTATACTACCAGCAGATGGGCAGGTGAAATCATCATTGAACATCCAGTCACAGGCCCCAACACAAGCTTTGCAAGCACAGCCTGCGGGAGCTGTTTCTACTGCTGTTTCACCAGTGAGAACCTCAATAATGTCGCGGTTTCACTGGTATCATGCTGTTCTTGCTGTTGGAATACTGGCTGCTTCTGGTGCTGGAACTGCTGTTTTTGTTAAGGTAACAACAAATAACCTTTGTTTTACATTCTTTATTTCTGTGATAAGATGTATTGATGCCTGATATTCATGTTCTATTGGAATTATCTGCATGGTATTGCATCTCTGCGCATCTTGTGCTCAAATTGGTATATAGCAGCCTACATTAGATTCTTATCACCTAATATTTTATGCCTGACACGGTCAAATAATGTGTATCCTGGTTTCAGAAATCTCTTATCCCTAGGTTAAAATCTTGGATACGGAAAGTTGTACAAGAAGAAGAAGATGGCAGTGAAAAGAAAACTAATGGAAAACCTAGTTTGGCAGAAGAAGCGGCTGCAGCTGCAAAAGCAGCAGCAGCAGCAGCATCTGATGTGGCAAAGGCAAGCCAAGAAATGTTGAATTCGAAAAACGAAGGTTTTTTTCTCCTAATTGATTTTTAGTTCATATACTCTCATAAAAAAAATTTAATCTTCATCATTCATTAATTAGTAATAATCTTCACGGACGAGTTATGAGAATCTTTTCATTTTTTCAGAGAGGAGATATTTTTCAGAATTTATGAATCTGTTAGATGTTCAACTTCAGGAAATGAAGTCCATGAGTAATTCCATCAGGAAGTTAGAAGGTACATTAGATCTTCCTTCTGATCGAACAAGCATATAATCATATTGTGGAGCAATTTGGTTCTTGATTTGCTGCTTATTGTCCATCTCTACAGCCATTTGATTTGTCCATCTCTACAGCCATTTGATTTGTCAAGGATGCTATGATCTAATTGATACATTTATGCGGAAACATTGTCCAAAATACTCAACCGAAGACTGCATATTACTAGCTTTTTTAGGCTCCTGAGCCAGTGGCATCAATTGTTGCTTGATTTACTTTACTTCATACACGAATTTTATATTTATAATTGCATCAGCGAAAATGAGCATTACGTATGTACATGATTGCTTCCTGATCACTCTGTAAAGTCTTGTTCTCCGTAGGCTGTAGTTAGGCCAGTGCCTTGGCAATTATCATCAAGTACGTTAGTTGATATTATAAAACATGTGATGTCTTCTCAACGGTGTATGGGATTTGATCAACTTGCTGATTGAATAACCTTTGCTTCTGTCTAATTATAAGGACAAGCTAATAATTATGGGAGAACCTCTCTTGTTAATCAAGAAGATCATAGGATCTCAGTCACAAGTGTGAAGGTAAGATGAAGTGTTGGAGACTGTGAATGGTTTTCATAATCTTTATTTTGTAAAGAATATATGGCACATAAATGTTCTGATTCAAATTTGAGTTCCCTAAGTTGAATTTGTACTATAAGCAAAATTTCTTGGCAGCAACCATATGCGAATGGGAAGACAGACTTTGATGTGCGATCAGGTTTCTTATTCTTTCTTGTTGGTTTTTTACGAATTACGAGATTGAATTTCTTCATCAAATAACTGGAATTTTCTGTGCAGTGAGATCTTCCTCACCTCCCGTACCTGCAGAACCCGTTGTTGCACCTCACCCAAAGTCATACATGGAGGCAAGTACTTTAATCGTGCCTTTTATTTCTCAGAAATTTTTATACTTTTAACTTGAATTTTTATTTGTGTATACTTATGTCTGATTCTTGCTGCATATTCACATTTTCTGGATGAACAATTAGTCGCACTTGTCCAGAATGCTTTTTCTTGGCTGGGCTTGGAAAGAATTCCACTTACTTGATTTTTTGTAATTATGTTGCAGATCATGGCAATGGTCCAGAGAGGGGAGAAACCTCCCAACATTAGGGTAACTGATTTTATTTTTGATGGTTGAGTGAGATTGACTTGTTTACTGGTTAATGCTGATTCTCAGTCGTTCTGGATTAATATACAGGACATCAATGATCTACCTCCCAACCCTAACCAGGAACTATCAAATCCACGCTTATTACCAAAAGCCAAGGTTAGCTGGTTCATTAGATTCGTGAATTATGATTACCTCTTAGAATACCTTGGTTTTATAATTCCTGCATCACTTAGTAGGGCATAATATTATATTCCCCTCTCAACCGTTTCATGTGTTTAACATTTGGACTTTTTATGAAAAACACTTGAATCTGATGGCTACCACATTTTCGTTAAAATAATAAAATTGATAAAATCTGGCCTCTGATTTGAAAAATGTGTTTAAAATATGACTCTTAAATAGGGGGAAATAAGATTCATGCAGATTTGGTGACAATTTGTTAAACTGCATGCATTGAGATAAATAACTGTGTGAAAAGAATTTTGAAGTTTCTTGAATATAACTTATATTGATTATTACCTTTTATCCTATTGAGTAGCCTTGGGAGGTTGGCCAGGCCCCGAATGCCTCGGGCCAAATACTTAAGTCTCAAGTAAGTGCAGAAGGCTTGAATTACAAGGTTCAAGAAAACGGGCTGAACCATCATCAGTCAGACGATGAGAGTTCAGTTCCTTGGTGGCAGCGGAAAAATGTGAAGATCACAGATGTGAATGAAGATGAAATCAAGGCTGGACCCTACGGTGTGCGAGCGAATGATCCACCAGTTCAGCGGACATGGGTTCCTCCCCAGCCACCTCCTGTTGTAATGCCAGAAGCAGCCGAAGCCATACGTAGGCCAAAACAATCAGTTCCGACAGAACAATTGACTAGTGATCAATCAGCATCTCAAACTCCTCAAACTTCTGAAGTAACCGATGAGTTGCAGAGGATCACAAAAATATCCGAAACGGGAGGTATAGAAGAGGTCAACGGTGAGATTCAGGAAGAACTAGAAGCACAAGCATGAGAGGAACCTCATTACCTCCAGGTACTCGATGATGATAATCGGTCCAGAACATTATGAATGCTAAGCAATAAGCTTGTTACCCACACCAATTATGTACTTTAGATGAGCAATAATGCACTTTACTGTTTGTTTCCCATGATAGTGAACCTTTGTGTATTAAGTTATCAACTTCTATTGCACAAGTCCATAGAGTGCAAGCTTTATCTGGGACATGTGTATTCTTATTGCTCATAGGACACAAATTATAAGTTATTGCTTGCATGCTTTCACCTCAATGTGGTAATTGGGATCCATTAATTCATAGCCCTAATGGATCCCACCAAAGACTAAATGGTAAATGTGAGGCTCACTCAGTTGGAAATTGGATTTGCAAAGATCAAAAGGGTTCCTTTAAATGGGACCCAAAACTAAAGGAATTTTGCTGTAATACTGGCAAAAATTCTCATGGGTTGGGGGCCGGTACGTTAGGGGTGGATGATGGGATAATTTTTTTATATATGTTCGTTGGACAGGTCGAGTACAGGTGTTGGCATCCTTGTCCAAATAGAGGGAAAATCCTCATGTGAATGGGAACCGTACGGGGGCTCAGTATGTTAGGGGCAGATAAGAAAATGATTTTCGTATCAGTTAATTAAACGACGCGGCTACGAGTATTAGTGTACTGATGTCCCCGTATCATATTCGGCCAGTTGTCATCCCTAATTGTTGGGTGTTGTTGGGTGTCTACTTTACTCACACGCATAACCATTAGAGACCCAAAGTGCGGTAATAAATTTCCTAAATATGAAAATGTATGTGTGTGTGTGTATATATATATATATATGAATGAGTAGGCATGATTCTTTTTGTGGAAATGACATGATCTTTAGAGTTGAAAGGCTTCTTTGGAGGGTCATGACTCCTAAAAGGGTGTACACTTTGACATAAGGGTACATTTACAAGGCAACCCTCCAAGTCTATAAATAAAGGCATAATGTTCTCATTTTAGTCATTCAATTTACTCCATTAATTCTCTTATAGAAATTCATATTAGAAAGTCTAAGGTTCTTCCATATTTTAGAGAGTTCCACCATTTTGTCTAAGTTCAAGTTCTTGAAGAAAAGAGTGTCCTTTCAACAAGAAGCAACCAAGTTATCCTGAGAGAATATTAGTCACAAGAAATCCGTAGAACACCGAGGCGGGGCTAATAAGTTCTTAAGGACAGATGAATCTCGGCTTGGTTTAAATTTTCATATTCTTCAATAAATTTCAGGTTTTTCCAAATCTTTATGTTTATGTTTGATTGCATATTTAGTAGTAATAATTTAATTGAATTAAGTATGTTATAAAATGATTAACAACACATCTAATAACCGTGCATCTACAAAAAAAAAAAATTATGATTTTTCTTTGGTTATGTTTTGTTTTGCGGCTCGATCAACATATGATAAAATTATATTTTTAACAAAACACAAAGTGTATATGTTACTGGTAAAAAAATATTTATTTCCTAAAAAATCAGTTTTGTAAAATTTAAGATTTTTAGTTTTTATTCACCTTAAAAAATTTAATAATGTGTTATCTAATTCAATTGATAAATTCTCTTTAATGGAAATAAAAGATGTGTTTCGAATCCCGGCACATGAATAAGATGTGGGGCCTGCCTGCTGTGAGAGAAATGACATATACATCCGGCACATAATATAATTTTCGATGAATAAGGAGTGAATTGAATTGTTATGATTAAAAAAATATATATATCACCGTTTATCAATCACTCGATTATTCATCATAATATTTTCATGACAATACCAAACAGAATCTTAGTAAATGATTTTCGGCACTTTCTTTTACTTTAAATGATGGACACGTTTCACCTTATCCGCATTATTTTTCTTACCTACTTCAATTTTATAAAGGAACCCACATAATAGATGGGTTGAGATTTCAATTTAATTGTCAATTTTTTTTTTTAAATCGTTAGAAATTTAACTGTGAAATCATCCATTCCGGATTTTAGCGGAGCAGGTAAAATCCCCGACTATCTCAGACTTTTATAAGAAACGCACTCCCTGAATTCGAACTCAATATCTCAAGATTAGATCTTGAACTCTACACCACAATGCCACATACTTAATTATCAAACTTTATGATTATATAAAGATGTAATGTTTATCTTACATTCCAATAAGGTGATGCAATTGATGTGATCTTAATTATCAAGATGATACTGACTTTGTAATTGCATTAAAATAACAACAAATTTCTTTTTCTTCTTGGTTTATTATATAGCCGGCAATGCTAATCATAAAAGCTTTTTGTTTCTTAAATTTTGTGGCAATTTTTTGTTCCTTTTCCATAAAAAATTTTCAAATTGTTGGTTTACATGACTTGATCTTAATCTTTGCTTTAGTTCTAACATTTATACATTTTTTTTTATCCATATCTTCTATTGAAGTAATCGAATTTAAATGATGATTAGGGATGACATAAAAATTCAGATCACTACAAGAAAATAGATCTTTAGGGTCGAAAAATTTCGTCGCTAAAAGTCAAAATTTCGTCGCTAAAGGTCTTTAGCGTCGAATAAAATTTTTGACGCGAAAGCTTGGTCGATAAAGGTATTTAGCGTCGAAAATAAATTTCGACGCTGAAAATATATCTTTAGCGACGAAAATATTGGTCGCTAAAAGTACTTTTTTTTAGCGTCGAAATTCATTTTCGACGCTAAAAGTTAACACTTTTTGCGACTAATATTTTCGTCGCTAAAGATATATTTTTAGCGTCGAAATTTATTTTCGACGCTAAATACCTTCCTCGACCAAGCTTTCGCGTCAAAAATTTTATTTTGACGCTAAAGACCTTTAGCGACGAAATTTTGACTTTTAGCGACGAAATTTTTCGACGCTAAAAGTGAAAAAAAAAATTCATTATAATTAGTTTTAAAAACTAATTATAACAAAATTGATATTATAAATTAATTTCAAACTAATTTAATTACAAAAGTAATTACATTTTTAGAAAACATAAGAACATAATTACAAATTTGTTATAAAATATTATGACAATGATATCTTTATTAATATAAAAATAAAATTACAAAATTTATCACAACAAAAAAAACTTAAAATAATAAACAAAATGAAAAATATAATTTTCTATATATTATCTCCATCTCCATCTTCACTTTCATATTCTTCATCTTCACTTTCATTTATTCTTCATTTTCTTCACAATCTTCATTTTCATAATTTCTTCATCTTCATATTTCCCTACAAAAAAAAAAATTAAAAAAAATTAAAATATTGGATGTTAATATAAAATATAAAAAATGAAACAAAACATATAAGGAAAAATAAAATTTAGAGAGAGAATAAGAATATGAGAGAAAGAAAGTGAGAATAAGAGAAATGAAAGAGCAAATGAATTTATAAAGAAAAAATAACCTTTAGCGACGAAATAGGTCATCAAATAGAGGGAATTATTTCCGCCAAAATTTTGATTTTTAGCGTCGAAAATTCGTCGCTAAATGTCAAAAAATTTAAATCAAATTTCAGTAGGTGAAAAGTTCAAATTTTAGAGGGAGGGAATTCAAAAAATTTAAATTTACCCTTTAGCGTCGAAATATTTGACTTTTAGCGTCGAAACATTCGTCGCAAATGATCAAAAATTTAAATTTAATTTTTTTGGCGAAAAGTTCAAATTTAAGAAGGCGGGAAATCGAAAAATTTAAATTTACCATTTAGCGTCGAAATTTAAATTTCGACGCTAAAAGGTAAACGTTTACCGTCGAATGTAAATTTCGACGCTAAAAGGTAAATCCTTAGCGTCGAAAATCTATTTGGACGCTAAAGGGTCAACCTTTTAGCGTCCAAATAGAATTTCGACGCTAAATGTTAGAACATTTAGCGTCAAAAAACTATTTTGACGCTAAAGGTGCAAACCTTTAGTTTCCAAATAGATTTTCGACGCTAAAGGGCAACCCTTTAGCGTCAAACAACTATTTCGACGCTAAAGGTGTGACTTTTAGCGTCAGATTTTCGACGCTAAAGGTTTACCTTTTAACTTCGAAATTGAAATTCGACGCTAAATGGTTTATTAACGTCGAAAAAAATTTCGACGCTAAAAGTTTGGACGCTAAAGGTCAATTTTCTTGAAATCTAGATTTAGGTCGAAAATTCGTAAATATTCACATTATTTGGATTTAGGTTTGTACACAGTTCGGTCACGGTCAAAAATTATAATTGAACCGTACGATTTACGGTTCGGTTACGGTTGAATCGTATTTTTATTTATTTTTTTAAAAGAATATTATAAATAATTAAAAAAAATCTGGTTCAACCGTAAAAAAATTTGATTCAACCAATTTTTTTACGATTGAATCAGATTTGTTACGGTTGAACCGTAAATCCGGTTCAACCGTCGATTGGAAAATGCATCAACCACAACCGAACCGGACCCATCCGGTTTGATTACGATTTGCAATCCGGTTAGTCAATGGTTCGGTTGCGGTTCATATCTATTTGGATTAAAAAAAATTGGATCCTGATATATAAAAATGCGGATCCAAATGCGAATTATTATATCTATATATATCTGGATATGAATTTTTTAACCACACACAAATTATTTTCGGATTTTCGGATGGATGTATCTTCAAGAATAAATACGAATCTAAATTTTATCATCTCTAATGATGATAATACATGGATAATTAAGGACACATATACATCTTTATTTATGTGTAGTCAAAATTTATTTTTTTATTATAATCTCATTTATCATCTACTCCATTGTATTTACTCAGAAAAAAAAAAGAAAAAAAAAAGGATTATGAGTCAATTTGATATGATAATATACACCAACTAGAGATGCTTAAACAAAATTTGTAATAAATTAAAGTAGAGCACTAATTAATATAATAATAATAATAATAAGGAAATGTCAATTAAGATTTGAAGTTCACATTTTAAAAAAATGTCTAGAACTTGTTAAACATGAATATAAAATAATATTAGGAGTTTTTTTTTTTTTTAAAACCACATTATAAATTTATATCAAACTAAATTAAACAAAATACTTTTCTTATTAGATGGAATTAGCTAAATCATTATATTGTATTCAAAACCATTATCTCATTAAAGCAGTAAAACATTTTATAACTCATTGTGAGGAAATTTCAATTTTAATTTCACATCCAATGAAGAAAACAAATGATGACAATTTGAGACGGTAGACAATTAACATAAAACAACACTTTAATATAATTAAAAAAATAAGAATTTCTACAAATAGATGAATAACGAAGTGAGATATTTTTTGAAATTAAAAAAAAAATGATTTTTTGACATTTAAATTTAATCAAATCAGTTTATTGTCTCAAATCAAACAAAAATGAAGATATTCCCATAATAAATCATAAATTATTCGTCACCAAATCATAACTTTTTGGGACATCAAATGACAGAATATTAAAGCGCAAACATATGATTTATCCATACAATAAACCTAAAAATAACAATTAAGTGCTAACTATGTAAATGTTTCAATTTTCTTCATAATTATAATAAGCAAGATACTAAAAATTCAAAGAGAGAAATTTGACTATGTGAACAAAGAGAGAAAAAAATACAGAAAGAAGCGACATGACGTTACTTGGCCTTGAGGGGTAAACAACATATGACACCACTTAAGCGGAGCAGATAAAAACTCCGACTGTCCCAGATTTTTATAATAAACGTACTCCTTGAATTCGAATCCAGAATCTCGTGAGATCCTGAACCCTACACCACCAAACCACGTCCTTGGAGACGGTTAGATGAAGCTTTCATCTAGGGTCACCCGAATCTCAGATCCTGCCGTGCCCACTCATAGTGTCACCCATGGACTGGACTTACCTGAACTTGTTTTTGAACAAGTTATTGCGGTAAAATCATCATCTAAGAGCAAGCTTCTGTTGAAGAGAGGTTTTATTTGGCCGTTGAAGAACATCTCGTGGGCTGATGAGAAACCCAACTCGCAATCTGACTCAACAGCAAACTCAAACTCAAACTCATCTTCATCTTCATTATCTGAATCCCAACTCTTTTTGTCTGAATTAATTCTTCATGAACAACGCGAGATGCGATCCGGCCGCCAAGATTGTGTGAAGAGTAGGTGTTGAAGCTCGGAGAGCTTGGAGACAGCGACATAATTGCCTTGCATTTTTATATTTTCAAAGAAAAGTTGGTTGAAATGAACGAGGACTGTGGGGGTAGGGTTTCAGATATATATATATAATGAGAGTGGTTGTGAAAATTGCTTTTAAGTAAGTGTTTGTTAGCTAAATATTTTATATATAGAGAGAGAGTTAATTCTTATACATTATTAATATTAAGAAGTGTTGACGGCTGATTTTAGTTTCAGGGTAATATTGGAATATCACTCCCGAGGAAATCCTCCCTCAATAGTGAATTTGTTTGGTTATGGGGGACCAAAGGCAAATTTAGCAGAAAACAGATACACACACCAATCAACAAAGGGGATTTAACGTGGTTCGGTGGATTTGGATCCGACCTACGTCCACGGACACAAAGAAGATGGTACTTTTATTACTCAAACACTCTTCTCGGATCTCTACAAGTCAGAGCTTGAAGATTCCGATCACTGGTTTCTTGATGATGATTTTTTATGATGCCTTTTACACATACTATGCCCTCCTATTTATAGTAATACAAAAATCAGACTCCTATTTGCATAAGAAATCCTAGTTGAACTTTAGTCTTCTTTCCTTGTAAGAGTAGGATAATCTGTTTATCTTATCTTATCCGCAAGAATAGGGTGTCGTCATCTTTGAATACGTCTTGCCGTCTGGTCGGTCTTCATGAGGTCGGTCATGACAGTCTTTTATGCTGAGAGTGTTTCTGCCGACCTTAGATCGCTCGGTCATCCGAACCAAAGTGGTCGGTCTTTACATGTTGTGGTCGGGTCGGCTTTGATGATCTCAACCAGTCAGGGAATTACCCTTCTGTCCTCGTCGTGCTGTCTTAAATGCTATAGTGCCTGAAAATACCATCAACATCTGTCCCCTAGTTCTCGGTTCCAACAAGCGTGCAAGTTGGTGCCGGGAACTATATAAAGAAGGTGTTTCTGATTTGCTCTGTTGGAGGTCGGTCCGGGGTTGAGAAATGCTTTGTTGCCTCTTTTTCAAGCGCTTTGTCTTGAGACACGTAACAGTCACGTCCGCTTAAATGCCTGTCAAATCAATTTTAGGGTTTTTTCTAAGTTCGACATTTGTCAAACATCCGCCGGGTTCCCGCCAAAAAAAGGGACGAATCGACCGTGTAGAGGCGTCTTCACAGTGGGCTGATCCTAGACGTCTGTTTAAACTTGGGAGACCCCTTTTGCAGTCGACATCTGGCGTTCATCCGGGTTCTTCCCTTAGATCCAATGGTCACGAGCGTCTTTGTCATGACTATAAGAAGGCGAAGCTTTCACTGTTCCACATTTTTAGGCAATTTCTTCTTCTTTTCTGAAAACATCTCCGTTGACTCGCTCATATTAGTGTTCTCGGAATTCAACTGCGGGCTTTGCTCTCTGCTGTGAACATAAGGAACGGGCATAGCCGTATTGCACAACCTCCTGCTTTTTCCGAGAAGAACAAGTAAGTCCTCTGAACGACTTCTGTCTTTTCTGTGTTTTATGAATCTGTGTTTGCTAGGAAAAGATTTATGGTTTGCTGGGTTCTGCTTTAGGACACTTTTAGAGACCACCTTTTTAGCTAACATGGAGACCGTAAGTAGTTTCTTTTAGCCATAGACTGACTTCCCCTTCCTTCTTTGTTTTTCTGGGTGTCAGGGATGTCTGACAGCGGTTCCTCCCCTGAAAAGCCTGCTAATATTTCAACTCCCCCTGCTGAGGAGCTTTCCTCGGGCTCGGGGGCACCTAGTGTAGAAGACCGCGATACTACCCCTACTCCCTCCGAGATCGAGCAAGACTCCTACCATCAGAGGGTTCCTCGGAAGGACCCAGAGCCCGGTGAACTTGGATCGTCGGCTCTGGATATGAACCGCCCCTCTAAAATAACCGAGGATGATCTGGCGTTGTTGCGGCAACGATATGACATCCCAATAGATATTGCCCTTGAAGTTCCAGGCCCGATGGATCGTGCTAGTCAGCCTGATGAGGGCTCGGTGGCGCTTCTTCCTGCTTTTTTTGAGTGTGGGCTACGGCTGCCGATGCAACGTTATTTTGCTTGGATGCTGGCCGAGATGGAGATTGCCCCTTGCCAATTGAGCTTGAATAGCTGGAGGATTCTGGCCGGCATATATGTGGTTTGGAACCGGGCAGGTTTAGGCATACCTTGCTTGGAAGAGGTGAAGAGGTTATACCGTTTGAAGTCTAACCCAAAGACTCACTACGGTTGGTATTACCTCTCTGCTTATGATAGCTCGTCCAATCTTGTCCAGAAACTCCCCGATTCTAACAAGAATTTCAAGGACCTTTGGTTCTGGGCTACTGGGGATTGGGGTCGGGTCCTGAGATCGTTTGAGGAGAACGTCTCGGTTCCGGACATCTTCAGGGCTGGAGGTTAGGAGTTCAATACCCCTTCTTTCTTTCTTTATTCCCGTTCTTAGTTTTTTAGGTTTCTAACTTCTCTGGTTCCTCCCAGCTTGTTGGCGAGATGCTCCCAAGGTTTCTCGTCAGGTTCGGAGGCGGGTAGGCTGGGCTCGTCGGTATGCTGCCCACTGGAGGGAATTGGTTAATGATGCGACCTTTGTTGAGTCAGGCCTTACTCGGACCGTCCCTTCGGAGGTCTCAGGTCGGATAGGTAGATGATTGCTGACTGTTTAGATTGATTTCCCTGTTCATCATGTTTGATATCTTTGTTATATGCTCGGGTCCTGATTTTCCTTTTCCTCTTTTTTTTTGTAGGTATGTCGAAGAGGCCAAAGTTTCTCGAGAAATTGGCCGATACTATGAAGAAGGCCGGTCATGCGGAAGCTGGGACTTCCCGGGCACAACCTGACCCTGCTGGGGCTGATGGGGCGTCTCAGGGGAAAGTTCAACCGGCTGCTCGGGGTCTATCTTCTCCTGGTGCGCAGTCGTCAGGGTCTGCTCGTCTCATCAGTCCGCCGAAGTCTCTAAGGAAGAGGAGGCGCCAGTTCGGGTCAGAGGAGACCGAGCTAGTCCAAGAGGAGGAGGGGGATCCCGTCCCGGGCAAGAAAAAAGATGCTCGCCGGGGGAAAAATCATCTGTGGGCTCCTCCAAGAAGCAAAAGGGTTCCGTAATCCTCTGGGTGGATGACTTGGGAGAAAGCATCCGGGAGGCCACTTCCCATTTAGTGCCGGCTTTCAATGAATTGGCCGAGGTCATTCCCCCGGGGGAGGTTTCGAGATATGAGGACATCTCGCCCGAAGCTGTGGTGACCGAGATGAGTTCTCAAATGGCAAAGGTAGTTTTATTCTCTTCTCTTTTCTGATTTCTGTTCCCTGTCTTCTTCATCTCGTATCTTGACTTTCTTTATTTTTGTGCAGGCTACTTACCTCATGGCGAAGAACAAGGACCTTCTTTTGAGCCTATTGTCCGAGGGTGGTCAGGCCCAGAGACTTCAGAATCGCCTTTCGGAAGTGGAGGCTAAATTGGCTGATCGGGAGGGGGTGATTCAGAACCTTGAGTCGACTGCCATTGAGAACTTCAAAGTAAACAAAGCTCTCAAGGCTGCTGCCTCGTTGGAGCGAAAACTTGCTGACACTGCCCGGGAGGATTTGAAAGCTGCCCAATCTGAGATTGGCGTTCTAAAGGCGAAGGTGGCCAGTGTTGAGACCAAATTGAAGGCCAACGATGAACAAATGGCGCGGGCCCGGGATGATCTGGGGAGAAAAGAGGCCGAGCTTGAGGAGAGAGAGGCCGATCTTGAGGCCGAGAAGGAGGCCATTCGCCTTGAGGGGGTTGGTGACTGCGCCGAACTGATACCGATGGTGCTGCCGAGTCTGAATATGGATCCTATTTATGCGGCCATCAGTTTCTGTAAAGGGGAGATCTCCGAGGAGGAGTTCCGGAAGTGGCTCCCTCCTCCTACCGAGGAGGTGATGGATCCCGCCCCGATTTCGGTTGTTCCGGATTCCGGGGTTTGCCGAGAAGAGCGACCTGATGTTCCAGCCTCCGGTGATGACTGCCTTGAGATCCCTCCTCCTGTCCCTGAAGTAGAGGTCTCCCATGCTGCCGGGTATGAAGCAGTTGTTCCTCTTCCTGAGATCGAGCCAGTCCTCCCGCCATCTGAGCCAGTCGAGGAAGAAATTCCTGCCCCTGTGCGGGCTGAATGAGAAAGGGTAACCCGACCGGGGCCCTATGTACACTTTACTTTTTGTAATAACATTGCAAGTTGTACTTTGACATACACATATATATATTTTATGTGTCTTTCTTATCTCTTTCTCCTTCTTCTTTTATGCTTCCTGTTATCCGAACAATTTGAGACCCTTCAGGGGTCATCATGAACCGGAGGGGTACAGCCCGGCCCCGATCTGAGTAAAAGACTCGGGTTCGGGGGGAATGTTACCTCCCCAATACAAAGGAACCGACTCGGTGGGACATAACCCGACCCCGAGCTGAGTGAGATACTTGGCTCTGGGGGAATGCTACCTCCCCAGTCCAAGGAAACCGACTCGGTGGGACGTAACCCGACCCCGAGCTGCGTGAAAGACTTGGACCTGGGGGAATGTTACCTCCCCAGTCCGAAGAAACCGACTCGGTGGGACATAACCCGACCCCGAGCTGAATGAAAGACTTGGACCTGGGGGAATGTTACCTCCCCAGTCCGAAGAAACCGACTCGGTGGGACATAACCTGACCCCGAGCTGAATGAAAGACTTGGACCTGGGGGAATGTTACCTCCCCAGTCCAAAGAAACCGACTCGGTGGGACATAACCCGACCCCGAGCTGAATGAACAAGTAGTCTCGGCGGAACGAAATCCCGACTACCCCCTGGGTTTTTTATCAGAAGGGAAGTGAATCAACCTTTTGAAACCCTACCGAATCTGGCATGGGCGTCCCTCTGTCAGATCGGCAAAAACAAAAACAAGATTTCTGGAAAATAAAATTAAAAGGTGGGGGTGACTTAGCACCTATCCCAAAAAAACGTTTTTGCAAGCATAAACAACAACATGGATGCCTCAAAACAGCGTCCCGTCTGAGGTCTCCATAACACAATTCTGAATCTTTCAATTCAGTGTCCCGGCGAACCAAGATTTGGATCAAAAAGAGCGTTTGATTGGTAAGGGCACATCCTCTACACGTCGGTCCCCTGGGGAGCCTGTGTGTTTCATGAGGGCTCCTCCTTACCACGCTGGAGTAGGCACACGCTACAGGGGCTCAACGCATCTCCGTGCTGTGCCTCTCACGGATCCAAGTGATGAATGGATCAAAGAGTTTCTGGGACGCTAAGGGCATATCCCTCCTTAGGTCCGGTATCACTGGAGCTAGCAGTCGTCACGGGGGCCTCGTCACTCCCCGTGCTATGCTTTCCCACGGATCCATTACATCGGGTAAATGAGGATCAAAGAGTGTACGATACATTAAGGGCATATTCCTCCTTATGTTTGGTAACACTGGAGCAAGCAATCGCCACAGGGGTATCATCTCTCCCCGTGCTATGCTTCCCACGGATCCTATGCATCGAGTATGTCCCTGAGGACCCCGAGCTAAAGAGATATTTGGTCCTGGGGGAATGTCTTGTCCCCAGTCCAATGAGCATGACCCGGTGGGACGTAACCCGACCCCGAGCTGAAAAAGGCACTTGGACCTGGGGGAATGTTACGTCCCCAGTCCGAAGAGCTGACTCGGTGGGATGTACCCGACCCCGAGCGGAGAAAGGCACTTGGACCTGGGGGAATGTTACGTCCCCAGTTCGAAGGGCTGACTCGGTGGGATGTACCCGACCCCGAGCGGAGAAAGGCACTTGGACCTGGGGGAATGTTACGTCCCCAGTCCGAAGGGCTGACTCGGTGGGATGTACCCGACCCCGAGCTGTTTGATACATTAAGGGCGTATCTCTCCTTATGTTCTATTGAGTATGTCCCCGGAGGTCTTTGCAAACTTTTATTTTTTAGAAGAGCGGATAAATAAAAAGGTTTTTATTGATATTTGGGGACATACTGCCCTTCTTACAACTCTCTGTGGGTCATTTTGAGAGAGGCTCTGTTTTTGAATTCCTGTCCCTTGTTCGTAAGGGGAAGTCTATTGGAAGTATTTTCTCAACATCTCGGCGTTCCATGGCTTTTTCAGTCTTGTGCCGTCCAGCCGTTCTAAGATGTACACTCCGGGTTTCACCACTTTTACCACCTTGTAGGGCCCTTCCCATTTGGCGCCCAGGGAGCCTTCCTCTGGCCTCCGAGTATTTAGGGTGACTTTTCTTAGCACCAGGTCGCCTGGGATGAAGGTGCGTATCCGAATCCTTTTATTGTAGAAGCGGGCCATCCTTTGTTGGTAGATTGCTGTTTTCATGGCCGACCTCTCTCTCTTCTCTTCGATCAGGTCGAGGTGGTTTCTGATAAGTTCTTCGTTCTGTTTACTCTCATAGTGCTGAACCCTGTGGGAGGTCACCCCGATTTCTGCCGGGATGATAGCTTCATACCCGTATGCTAAAGAGAACGGGGTTTCTCCCGTGGAGTCTTTATAAGTTGTCCGGTGTGCCCATAGTACTTCCGGTAGTTCCTCGACCCATAGGCCTTTGCTGGATCCGAGCCGAGCCTTCAGATTAGCCTTGATGGTTTTGTTGGTCGCCTCGACTTGTCCGTTTGACTTGGGATGGGCTGGTGTGGCGAACTTTAGGGCGATCTGGAGGTCCTCGCAAAGTTTTCTGAAACCTTTGCTGTCAAACTGCTTCCCGTTGTCAGTAATGACAGCTCGGGGGATCCCGAACCGGCAGACGATATTTTTCCTCAGGAATTCAGTGGCCTTTTTCTCCGTTATGGTGGATAATGGCTCTGCCTCCACCCATTTGGTGAAATAGTCTATGGCCACGATGGCATACTTCGCCTGTCCTTTCCCTTGTGGCATTGGTCCAATGATGTCCAGTCCCCACTGGGCGAACGGCCAGGGACTGAGTAGCGTGGTCAACTGTTCTGCTGGTTGGTGGTGGAGGTTTGCATTTTTCTGACATCCTTCGCACCTGCGGGCCACTTCTATGCCGTCCTGGTGCATGGTCGGCCAGTAAAAACCTTGTCTTAAGGCTTTGAAAGCAATTGAGAGACCTCCGGCGTGGCTTCCGCAGATGCCTGTATGTATCTCTCTGAGCACATAATTTGCCTCCTATTTGGCAAGACATCTTAAGAGGGGGACTGAGTAACCCTGTCTGTAAAGTACCCCGTCAATTAGGGAGAATTTGGTGCTTTTGTACCTTAACTTTCTGGCCTCTGTTATGTCCTTTGGTGTTTCTCCCGTTTCCAAGTATTTTCTGATGGGCTGTATCCATGATGCTTGACTTTCTTTATCTAGAACTTCTACTTTGGATTCTCCCACGCTCCTTTCCCGGATGTAAATCAAAGGGATTATCCTGGGGTGCTCGGTTTTTGTTGAAGAGGCGAGCCGTGCCAGAGAATCTGCCTCACAATTGTCCTCTCGGGGGATTTGTTCGAAGCGTACATCTCACATCTTCCCGGTTAACTTTCGTACTTCGGTCAGATAGGCCATCATGCTAGGCTCTTTTGCTTGAAATGCTCCGTTTAGTTGCTGAACGGCTAATTGCGAGTCACTCCTTACTACCACATTTTGGATCCCTAGCACCGTGCATAGTCTCAAACCACCCAGTATTGCTTCATACTCTGCTTCATTGTTGGTTGTTATGAAAGCGAATTTCAGGGCGAGCATGATTTCTTCTCCTTTGTCGCTTTTTAGGATGACTCCCGCCCCATTGCCTTGTGTGCTGGCCGAGCCGTCTACGGACATTTCCCATTTGTCCTCGTCTATAGCCATGGTCTGGGGGTCGGTATATTCGGCGACAAAATCTGCCAAGGCTTGTCCCTTTACTGCTGCTCTTGGGAGATAGGCGATGTCATGTTCACTTAATTCTACCGACCACTTTACTAATCTGCCGGAAACCTCTGGCCTCTGCAGAATTTGTTTTAGGGGGTGGCCGGTGTATACCCTGATAGGATGGGCCTGGAAGTAAGGCCGTAATTTTCGAGCTGCCGTAACCAGTGAAATGGCGACTAGTTCATGTACTGGATACCGGGTTTCAGTGTCTAAGAGGGCTTTGCTGATATAGTAGACATGCTTCTGGATTTTGTTGGTTTCCTGTATCAGTACTGAACTCACTGCTCGGTCCGAAACAGCCAGATATAGGTATAATGTTTCACCTGGGAGTGGTTTAGCCAGGAGTGAGGGCTGCATCAGATACTGTTTCAGCTGCTGGAAGGCTTCTTCGCACTCTGCCGTCCAGTCGACATCCTTCTTCGCTTTTTGGATTACTTTGAAGAAAGGGTGGCATTTTTCGGTTGCTCGTGATATGAACCGGTTGAGCGCGGCCACTCTACCGGTCAGACTCTGTACTTCTTTTACCGTTTTGGGAGACTTTAGGGCCAGTATTGCCTGGATCTTCTGTGGGTTTGCTTCAATTCCTCGGGCACTTACCATGTAGCCTAAAAACTTCCCTGAAGCTACCCCGAAGGTACATTTTTCCGGATTGAGCTTCAGGTTGTGTTTTCTTAGAAGCTCGAAGGTCCTTTTTAGGTCGTCCATGTGGTTGTTGGTTCTTTTGACATGGTTATCATGTCATCGACATAGACCAACATTGTAATGCCGATGAGTGGTTTGAAAACTTTGTTTACCAACCTTTGAAAAGTTGCCCCAGCGTTTTTTAGCCCGAAGGGCATCACTTTATAGCAGTAAAGCCCCTGATCTGTGATGAAGGTTGTCTTCTCTTCGTCCGCCGGGCACATTTTGACCTGGTTGTATCCGGAGAAAGCATCCATGAAGCTTAGTAATCCTTGACAGGCTGTGGTGTCTACTAGTTGGTCTATGTTCGGCAAAGGAAAACTGTCATTTGGGCACGCCTTGTTTAAATCGGTGAAGTCGACACACATTCGCCACTTACCATTGTTCTTTCTGACCAATACCACGTTCGATACCCAATCCGGGTACCTTGCTTCCCTGATGAGACCTGCCTTTAGTAACTTCTCGACCTCGTCTGCTATTACTTTACTCCTCTCTTGATTGAAATTCCTTCTCTTCTGCCTGACCGGCTTGCGAGATGAGTCTACTGCTAGGCGGTGATTGATGAATTTCGGGTCGATCCCCGGCATGTCATTGTATCCCCAGGCAAAGATGTCCGGGTATCCCTCCAGCCATTCTAGAAGATCTTGCCGTATGGACTTGCTCAGGCCTCCCCCTATCTTTATATTTTTTCCTGTCCCGTACAGCTCTATCTCCTCGTTTCCTCAGCTGCAGCGAGTCGGGCATTCTGTTCGGCCAGACGCCTGGGCTTCTGTCTCCTCTTCTTCTTCCCCTGGTTCCTTTGTCGTTTTCGGTTGTCTTCTGTGATGCAAAGAGTTTCTCGTGAGAGAGTTGCGAAGCAGCTGCGAGCTGTTTTCTGGCTTCCGCACACAATTCCAATCCCCTCCCGAGTGGGGAATTTCAGTTTCAGGTGGTAGCAGGACATCGCGGCTTTTTTTTCATCATGAAGGGTCATCCGACGATGGCCTGGTAACTGCTCATGCAGTCTACTACAGTGAAGTCTGTCATGATCGTCCGGGTCCGAGGATGTGTCCCGACAGTTATCGCCAACTGTATTCTTCCTAGTGGGATGACGGCTGATCCTCCGAAACCGTATAAGGGAGTGCTATCGTTGGTCAGGGTTGCATATTCTACCCCTAGGTCGTCCAGTGCTTCTTTGGAAATTATGCCAACTGCGCTCCCGGGGTCCACTAGGATTCTGTCTACCTCCAACCCGCTGATGACTGCCTTGATTATCAATGCATCGTCATGAGGGAAACTTACTCCTCGGGTGTCCTCATCAGTGAACATTATTGGTACCGACCGGCCTCCCTGTAGCCCTGAGACCTGCTCTGTTTCTAAGACATCTGATCCTCGGGTTCTGCTGTAATCTTTCCTTGACCGGTTAGAGTTTCCGGCCAGTGTTCTTCCTCCTGCGATGATATTGATCTGGCGACCACGTGCTCTTTGTCTGGCTGTCATGACCTCATGGTCAATGTATTTGTTGAGATACCCGTTTCGTGCTAGATCTTCCATTTGTTCTCGCAGATCTTTACATCCGTGTTGCATGTCCTTTGGAGTTGTGGTGTACACAATAAGCCTTTTGGTTCCTTTTGTCCGGAGGGAATCTCCTTTGGTCGGGTTCTACTAAGAGACCTTTCCCCTGGATCTCCATGACAATTTGCCCTAGTGGTTTCTTTAGGGGAATGTATGCATCTTCCCCGACCACATGATTTACTTGGGTCGGCGCCCTTCTCTCTTGATTGTCCCGGTGCAGTGGCTTGAATTCTTTGTGCTTCGGGGGTGGTTTTCTGGATTCTCTTTCCATTCGGCGGGGGGCACCCTCCCTTGCGGTTATTTCTCTGA
Source organism: Zanthoxylum bungeanum (assembly GCA_019454045.1). Taxonomy (NCBI): domain Eukaryota; kingdom Viridiplantae; phylum Streptophyta; class Magnoliopsida; order Sapindales; family Rutaceae; genus Zanthoxylum; species Zanthoxylum bungeanum. Next base: position 38,935 of record SKCR01052740.1, read on the forward strand.
TGGTGTTCCCTTTTCGGGATACTTTCTCTTCGTTCTCTAACAAGACGAATTTTCGGGCCACCTCCAGAGCGGTGGCGTAGTCCGGGGTGTCTTGGATCCTTAGATGGGTCCATAGCCTTCCGACCTTCAAGGATCCCTTCAAGCTTTCCAGGGCCTCGGGGGATTCATACCCTCCGACTTCGAGTACCATATTATGGTATCTTTCAATGAATATCTTCAGAGGTTCATCGTCTCCTTGTTTCATAAGCCTTAGTTCTCCAATTGTCTTTCTGGGGACACAAGCTCCCTTGAAGTGTCGTATGAATGACTTCCTCAGTTGTGCGAAGTTGCTGATGCTCCTTGGGGCTAGGCTTCTATACCATAGAATGGCCGGTCCGGCCAGAGTTAGGGGGAACACTTTGCAGATGGCGTCCCCTGTTACCCCTTGCACCTCCATTAGTAGGACGAAACCTTCAATGTGGGTTTTGGGATCAGTATGGCCCTTGTATGGTGTCATGGTCGGCATGCTGAATCTTTTTGGGAATTTTTCCGATTTTATTTCTTCTGCGAGGGGGGACTCATCTTTGCCGTCCTGGACATCCCCTCTGTTTGCATTGGGGTATACTCCCCATCTGACCAGCTCCTCCCGCAGCCAAGATTTCATGCTGCTATCTTTGGTTTCATTCCGTCTCCTTTGGTCTCATTTCTTTCTGTTATCCCGAGGGTGGTGCTTCTCGTGGCCGGTATCTTCTCGTACTTCTTCGTCATATTCTTTCTCCTTCCGCCGGGTGTTGCGCGGGCTATTATAGGAGGGGTCTGGTGACGATTTGTCACTCTCTTCCTCCCATGTGTCCTCGGTCTGGGAATCTTCCTGAACCACTACAGATCTTACCCTGTAAGGATCCCTCCTCCGGGGTCTATCGTCCTCACTTATATCGACAATTCTCTTTCCTTCTGCTACGTCGTTCCTTCGTCGGCTAGTCCCGGCCTCGAATTTTCCATTGTGTGCTCCTTCTATCCTTTCCAACCGGTCTACTATGGTTTTTAGCAGAGTTTGGCTTTCCTCCCTTTCTTTCCTAAGGTTCTCCTCAATCTTCTCCATCCAATCTGCAGCCGAGCTCCCTGATGGTTAGTGGCTTCCGTCTTCTGTCATTGTCTTACTACACGAGTTGCTTTTTGTCCAATTTTTCCCACAGACGGCGCCAACTGTTGACGGCTGATTTTAGTCTCAGGGTAATATTGGAATATCACTCCCGAGGAAATCCTCCCTCAATAGTGAATTTGTTTGGTTATGGGGGACCAAAGGCAAATTTAGCAGAAAACAGATACACACACCAATCAACAAAGGGGATTTAACGTGGTTCGGTGGATTTGGATCCGACCTACGTCCACGGACACAAAGAAAATGGTACTTTTATTACTCAAACACTCTTCTCGGATCTCTACAAGTCAGAGCTTGAAGATTCCGATCACTGGTTTCTTGATGATGATTTTTTATGATGCCTTTTACACATACTATGCCCTCCTATTTATAGTAATACAAAAATCAGACTCCTATTTGCATAAGAAATCCTAGTTGAACTTTAGTCTTCTTTCCTTGTAAGAGTAGGATAATCTGTTTATCTTATCCGCAAGAATAGGGTGTCGTCATCTTTGAATACGTCTTGCCGTCTGGTCGGTCTTCATGAGGTCGGTCATGACAGTCTTTTATGCTGAGAGTGTTTCTGCCGACCTTAGATCGCTCGGTCATCCGAACCAAAGTGGTCGGTCTTTACATGTTGTGGTCGGGTCGGCTTTGATGATCTCAACCAGTCAGGGAATTACCCTTCTGTCCTCGTCGTGCTGTCTTAAATGCTATAGTGCCTGAAAATACCATCAACAAAAGGAATTAAAAGATGCAGATGCTGAATTTCATCATCGGCCTATAATCGAGAATTTGTATGATGGAGGCACTAGCGATCTTGTAAAATAAAGGTAAACGGTGCGTAAAGCAGCTATCCACCGATGTGGTAGACACCGTAGGCATTTCGACGCTCAAGTCCGTGATGGTGATGAGTGTTTTGAGATTTCGAGTGTGAGAGCCTAAGTTTGAATCGTTCAATCTTGAATGCATCAATCCATTGGACTCCCTCTTCTTTTATAGGTTGTGAAGTAGTCTTTTGGTCGGCTTAGAATTCTTAGGAATAGTTGAATTCAAATCCTTTTAGGAAAGGGTAGTGGAGTTGGGATTGAATTAGGAGTACCTAGATGTCCTATGATTATGTGTAATCTCATATGTATTTGGTCCAAATACTTAGTTTCCTTAATGAAAAATGATTAGTGCTAGTAATGTCTACTGAGACACTGCATAACATGGTTTGTGGTTCTTATAGGTTTTTCAAGTCGCATGAGCCTCTTACCCTTGTGGGCATACGGGCTCGTGGGACCTACATGTGAGTCATGTGCAGACTCGTCTTTTAGTGACTAGATTCGTGTGGTTTGGGTCTCGATGGCAGCCCATAACGTCATTTTAGACTAAATGAAGGTCATTGGTCATGGTGCAAGTCTGATCTGTAGGCCTTGGACATAATGATATATTTGGGTCCCTGTCTCAAATTTGACTTGTACAAAAGACAAAAAAAAAAAAAAATACTAGTTTTAATGCACTAAAAAATAAGAAATATTGTATTAGAGTCTTTTTTTGTTTAATCTTTAGCTCCGTCCGTTATGGAATGTGTTTTTTTTTTTTTTTTTTAATTCCATATGTTTTCTTAAGTTAATAAAAGAAAAAAAAACAGTTTTCAATGTCAAGTTATTTGTGCATTGCGTTGAAATTTATGTTTTTTTTTTCCATCTTTTATTTGATTATAAACTTAATTAAATGAGTGATACATCATTGGAAATGTATTTTATATACTTATCTAGGAGACTTTTGTAGTTATCTATTATGACACAAGTAAAATAAATAAGAAACTCTTTTTGATTTGTTTTGTTTGCATGTAATTGTATTCACGTAATTTGGAAGGTTCTTATCTTTGTTCACATGTAACACGAGCTTAGTTTTTGAATCCACTTAATGTTGATCGTGTGGATGAGATGGATGTCAAAGGAGCCGTTGCTAGCTCGTGAGAATATTTTTTTTTTTAATCAGACGATAGTCGCGTCAGATGAAAGTCCAAGAGAATGTTTAGTCGATTGGACCGGATGAACGTCCATAAATTGATTGGACATGTTGAAGGCCCAGGGGAATGTCCAGTCGTCTGGACTAGATAAAGGTCCAGGATTCGATTCGACCTGATGAAGGTAATGAGGAATGTCTCGTTGATTGGACCAGACGAAGGTCCATTATTCGATTTGACCTGATGAAGGTCTTGGAGAATGTCCTGTCGACTGGACCAGTCGAAGGTCCAAGATTTAATTCGACCTGATGAAGGTCATGGGGAATGTCTCGCTAAATGGACCAGATGAAGGTCCAGGAGATGTCTTCAGTTGACTGGACCATATGAGAGTTCAGAAGATGTCTCCAATCGACTGGACCAGATGAGAGTCCAAGAGATGTCTTCAGTCGACTAGACCAGATGAAGGTCCATAGATCTATTCAGTCGACTAGACCACATTTAATAGGTATAGAATGGTAAAATACGGATGATATCCATATTATTCATATACAAATTCCAAAAAACAAATTTATTTTAGACAATTTCCATGAAAATTGAAAAGATATAATTTGATTGATATGATCCATGATTCCATTCTATATGCATTAAAAAGTAGCACAAATTCTAGAAATAACGAAGGCTCCAGGTTTGATCCATGATTCCATTCTATATGCATTAAAAAGTAGCACAAATTCTAGAAAGAACCAAGGCTCCAGGTTTGATATAGGACAACTTAATACTTCTTCATTCATACTCATCCAATTAAATATGCCCCTTATGCCCCGGACAATACACGTGCTATAATGGCCGGGACAAAGGGTCGCGATCCCATGAGGCTGAGTTAACTCCAAAAACACGTCCTCTGTTCGGATTCTAGACTGCAACTCGCCTGCATGAAATTGGACGCTAGTAATCGTCGGTCAGTCATACGACGGTGAATTCGTTCTCAGGCCTTATATCTATATTATAAAGCACAATGGTGTAGGAGGAAAGAGAAGACAACCAATGGTTATGATTAAGAGAGATAATGTATCTAAAGACTATCTTTATGTGGCTTTAATTGACGGCTCAGATCATTCCATTATAATCTACTGGCTGATAAAGAATCACTTCATTATAAAATCTCTATAAAATTAATAATTATAGTTTAACAAACAAATCAAATCACAAAATCATTTTCATTATAAAATCTCTCTGAAAATATCAATTGTAGATTACCAAATAAATTAAATGACATATTTTAAAATCTCTCTGAAAATAGTAATGGTAGATTGTGCGATAAATTTTTAACATCGTGCCGTAGATACGAGCAAAATCTAGTGTATATATATATATATATATTATATATATATATATATATATATATATATATATATATATATATATATATAAATCCAATTTCACTTGCTACACAATTTAAATTGAATAAAACTTCAGACTTATTTTTTTTGGAATAGTTGGAAATCCTGCCGCCAAACCACCCATTTCGGGCTTAAGCGGATGAGGTAAAACCTCCAGTTGTCCTAGGCTCTTACAAGAAACACACTCCCTGAATTCGAACCCAAGACCTGAAGGTCAGATCCTAAACGATACACCACCAAACCACGCCCATTGGGTACAACTTGAGACTTCTTAATTCCTATCTTTAGTTTTTAGGGAAAAAAATTCCAATTTCATGTCTTGAATTGACTATGAATAATCTGTAAAGCTTCCACATAATTGCCTTCGGATTGAACTGACATCCGTTATAGTCGTCATTCGATTCAAAGAATTCTCCGTTTCAGAATCGTACATGAGATGGAAATCTCATACGGCTCCTCCCTTGTGTACATAATGAGAATAGAAACCTTCCTCCAAAAGCTTTTTCTTATTCTTAATATCACATGTATAACAGATTTTATCAACTCTTATATTATTAATGGCTAATAAAAAAGAAAAACCAGAGAGGAATAAGTTTTGACAAAAGATGGATACACAGAGAGGGCTTTTACTTTTCATTTCTTAAACAACAAGAAGGCCATATGAATGCTGAAAATACATATTTATATATACTTGCACTACAAGCCATCTGGTGTGCAGAAAAAACAAAACTTTATTAATGCAAAAAAAAAAAAAACTACCGAGTTCAGAGTCTACAAAATCTATTATCATCATCATCTGCAGAATCTTGAAGAATTAGCTGATAAAAAAAAAATGTCAGTTTCATGTTCTGCATCCCTGATGTCGTTTCATCTCTGATTACATTGTAACTCGATCAAACAAAGCAATTGCCACCATTTCTTACTCCAGTTATGATTCCATCTTGAGCCATCGTATGTTGAAATCTGGAAAATGCTAAGAGTTGCTGGAGAACCAAACATAAAATTCTCGAATAAGATAACTAGTGTATAAACACTTGGTAAACATCACAAGGCAAAACTGAAATGAATGCGAAATAAAACATGAGTATAATCTGGTTCATCAATTGATTAACAGTGACACCACATAAAAAGGTTATAAATTTACAATTTTCAATGATGAGGTAGGTTTGCTGATAAAGCACATGCTTAGACGAGGAAGTATTCAACCATAGCGAAGAATAAAGTAGAAGGTATAAAGCATCGTTTTGACAAAAGAAATTGTCCTCCACTATCTTATTCTCCATTAGAGATTCAGAATTTGTCCCAATAACAGAACCTTGCTTCTAGGCCAGAGATTTCTTTGAACACCAATTCATTGCATTAGATGTGACAATAATATTACTAGAATATTTTCCAGAAAAGTAAGATTCTATCCACCTTTGCAAGTAAGATCCATCAACTAGCACAAGGAACTATTTCGAGAAAAGTAAGATTCTATCTGCCTTAAAAAGTAAGAACTCAGGAGTGATTTCTTGCTTTGCTGCTTCTAGTGATGCAAATTAATATTAATTTACAGGGTTCTATAGTGATGCAAATTAGCACACACGACATAACTATATGGAACATAAAGACAAACGTATAAGCAACATATGCATTTCCGTCGAAAGCATCAAACTAAACATCCAATTCCACTCTTCTTCAATAGCAGGGTAGAGGAACTCCTATTATTAAAATTGACAAAATAACAATTCTATCACGAACAAGATAACTTGAGACTCGGGCTAATTCCTCACCAACATAGATGATATTATCTAAATAAGAAAAGAGAAAACTAAATTGGTATTTACATCCGTACTTTAATTTTAACATCTACAAAAAGGAATCAAAACATCATTTTGAAAAAAGATTATTCCCAGTAAACACTATCAGCTACAGATGTATTTGACATTTATCATTGTCGTGATCATCATCGTTACAGATATTATCAACGTCATATGCATAGAGTTATTTAAGCTGCTAACTACTAAGCATAACTAGAAATATGAACCTTGGCTCAATGAGATTTGATAACTGCAATCAACAGCTGGTCTCCAGCAATTTGTCTTACTCGTTGTATAAGTTCATGGCGCGATATCTTATTTCCCTGAAAGGAAACAAATTGAAGGACAGAAAACTCATAAAAATTGAGAATAAAGGGCTAACCAATGACACCACGGGCAACAAAACAAAAGTACTTACTTTGTGATCTCTATGAAACTTGCTGATCAAAGCAACAGTTGGTGGAGGCAAGAACTTGGATAATGCAGAAATTAGCATTGGAAATGACATCCAAGGCGAAGTTGGCATTCTCAATGAGTCCCGAACACTCCCAAACCCTGCACAATTCAACAAAAAAGTCATATAAACAGTACAGAATTTAAATAAAAAATTCTAACAGATCCATAAAAAAATTCCAAGGAAGATTGGAAATTTTAACTTGCTTACCCTTCATAGAAGAGGGAGCCTTCAAACTTATTATGTATTCTGGCAAGCTATGAGTGTTCATGTTAGTGCTCCACAAGATATACTTCTTTGGCACCTGTAACTTGTCCACGCCAGAATCAAACTCTCCAGAACTCGGATGATACTGATCAGAACCAAGATGGACAACCTCTTGCTTTCCCAGTACAACACGACACAACAACAAATACCGCATCCCTTCTTTGTCAACAACCGAGCTCTTTACACTGTAAAGAATAAATCATTATTAGCAAACACAATACACAACACACAGGCAATGAAAAAATAAAAAGCAAAAAAGCAAAGCAGCTGTATGATGCTTACCATTCCATAGGGGAATCATCAGGAGAGAGATAGACGCCACAACCATACATTCCATGATTATTAGGCTTCCCAGTATAGCCAAAGCCATGCTCTATAATCTTGCAAATTTCATCTTTCGTGCCAGCATACCAAGCATACTTCACGTTTGCATCACCACCACATTTTTTAGCCACAGCTTTGGCAAAAATATGAAAAGATTGGACTTTAGCTTGACCCATAAAACCACAAAACGAGTTTCTATGAATGGAAACTATCTTCGTATATGTCCCAAGAACACCTAAACCAGAAACCAATCTTCTCTTTATAAGGTCATAAACTTTGTCTCCTTCATGTAAACTAATCAACCCATTACAAAACGGTGTAGGCGGATCAACAGCAGGACCAGAAACAGAACTTTCGCAATCCGAAAGTGTTGACAATGGTTCTTCTTCTTCATGGGTAGTATCTACATATGAATTGAAGCTATTTGTTTGCTTTGATTGGCTAACTAAACTAAACCCATTAGTATTTTCCATTTTGAAAGACTAAAATAAAAAAAAAAAATTTACTAAAACAGAGGTTTCATATAACCAATATATATACAGACAAAGAAAAATAGACGAATTTCTACAAGTAATCAAAAAAGCTAAACTAAACTAACTTATACATATCAAAGCAAAATAAATATATGAAAATGGGTATTGATTGATATAAATAAATATGCTGAAACGACCTAGAATGAAGAACCTGTGTGATTTTGAAGGTAGCGTGGGTAAAACGTAACGGCTTTTGCAAGTGGGGGAGTTCGAATTGAATTGAATTGAATTGCTTGGAGAGAAAGGGAAGAGAAACCCAAGTGAAGTATTTATAGGTTATTATTTAACGGAACTAACCGCCCATGTGGTTTTTGGCGGTGCGGCGCTGGCTGTTTTGAGGGGCATATCGTTTTGGTTGTGTAAAATTTTGAAGGTGTGTAAAATGACCCTTTTGACATTGCTAAATTCATATTGATATTTTACATTGCTAAATCGGCCTATCCGTTTGAAAAAAATATATATTGACATTGCTAAATGGGCTTATCTTTGTTGTTGCCATACAGATATATTTTTATGTCGAGTCTTAAAAAAGGGACGGAATAAAAAAAATGTATCCCGAAAATTCAAGCGAGACGGGACGGGATAATGGGATGAGACGAGATTTAACGGGATGAGATAATTTTTAAACAGGATATGAGACGAAACCAAGACGATTTTTTATCCCGAAAAAATATAATCATCCCGATTTAATAAATTGATTGGGATTGAGATTGACAAATCTCGTATCGTTCCGACCCTTTGCCAATTTGTCATCCCTATGGGTAGCATATGTTATTTTAATTATTTTTATTTTTGTTTGGGATGATAATGGGCCGGATATGTTATAGAGATTACAACACTCGTATTCAGTCTCTTCAACTAACGGTTACAAAAATTATACTCGTATTCAATTTTCACGTACTGGCAGGTGGAAGTTTATGTTCTCACATGGATTTTTATATAGGATGGTAGTGCTTGTACTCAACCAATCCAACTACCAGCTATTGAAATTATACTTACACCTAAGGGTGTTCGCAGTGCGGTTCGGGTCGGTTTTTTCGTTTTAGGGGCAGAATCCGTTAACGCAGCGGAAGCGGTGGAAAATCAAATTTTCCGATTTCAAAAACTTTTTCTCGGATTAATTAAATAAACATATTTATTTAATTATCCAATAATAAAATTATGAAATAAAATTCAATAAATCATATTTAAGTGAATTTACCGAATTACCCTTACACTTGGTATTTTGTCCATTTTAGTCCGAAATTGATCTAATCAATTTTGAATGATTCTAAATCATTTATAAGATGAACTTAGCATGTTCAAAACATCAAAACACCAAGGGCAACATAAATCCCAAATTTCTTCATCAAGGCCGAATGCACCTCCAAGGTGTGCCATTTGTGCACTTTGTCATTTCATGCTTCAAAACACATTAAGATGTAATCCAATCAATATGAAACTTTATATGCATCATATACACATCCAAATACACAACATATATGAAAAGCCCCAAATTTGGAATTGGTCATGAACCCTAATTTTTCAATTTCATCAAATTGGACAAATTAGACCAAATTGGTTAAATCCAATGCTTCAATCATGTTTCTTCCATCCAATCAAAGTCTCAAAACAATGAAACAACTCAAGATCAAATCTAGGTCATCTAAGAGTGGGTCAACAACTCTAGATTAGCAACAAGGTTTCCAAAACCATAAAAGAACACTTATTACTACAATAGCCATAAGCTTCCTTCATCATACATGCTCTACACTTTCATCAAAACTTCCATCATCAAAAACACAAGGAATAAAGAAAGAAATAACCTAAGAACATCATATGTTAAAGCCTAGATCCTAAGGAACATTTTCCTTTCTAAGAGTAAGTTGGAAAAACTTACTAAAATCAAGCTTTCTTTGGTTTCTTCTTTCTTTCTCACAAGCTTCCTTTGGTTTCCATTAATGGAGTTTTCTTTTAAAGTGTATTAGGTTAGATACCAAATGAAATGAAAAAATAATATATACTTGCATCACAAAGGCCTTGGCCGAATTTGGCAAAGGCATATACAAGAAATATTAATTTCAATTTCATTAAATCAACTTGATAAAATATCTAAATAACACTTTATAGATATTTATATTAAGTCAACAAATGCAACTAAGAAAAATATAACTCTTATATTTTAAGTGTATGGCCGAATTTAGCAAGAAATAAAGGAAAAAAATATTTTCATTTTTCAAACAATTTTGAACAAATATCTTAAGAAGTCAAAATCAATTTGACAACCTTTTCCTTTAATGTAAAGTCAAACATTTACACTTATAATCATTTCCTAACTTTATCATTTGGTGATATATTTATATTTAAATTATATTAATCATTTAACAATTAAATAATTAAATAATTAATTAAATACAAATATATCAAATATATGTATTATATTTACCTTAAATATCTCAAATACATATATTAATGATATATGTCAAATACCTTTATTTGACTATTTATTAATGTGTATTTAATAATATCATATATTAAATACAAATACACATTAATTAGGAAATGACGGTTCAGCCCGTTCGCATGTATTTTTCGTTTAACGATTAAACGATTTATAAATAATCATCATTATTCATAAATGTTGCTTTAGTGCTCTACGAGTATGTTTCATTATTGAGACTCTCTAGATTCAGGTATATCCGTCACGAAATCCAATTTCATGTCCATAATCTATCCACCCGTAGATTATGACGATCACGGATAAACTAGCTGAATCATACAGGTCGAGGTCATTGCATACGTATAATCCCTCCGTCACAGGTATCCAGATAATCCCAGGGATATAGATGTAAACGTCAAATCTCTATAGGTATTATATCGTCGACGTATCTATTAGCAATCTTTAAATAACACTCGGAACTTACTTCCGATGTATACTGTGGCCACAGATTTAACAGACTGCTAAATATATATGGACTATCTATGCTCTGTACACTGAACTGACGAATCATTTCTTGACACACACAGGATATCCTGAGGATCGATCCACACCCAACGAACAGGCGGAGGTCTGATCAAAATAGATCGGCGACGTGACTGCCATCTAAGTGTGGAGGATGTCTCATACATCCACAGTGGTGTCTCAAGTCGAATGACCACTATGCTACTCAACCCGAGAAGATTCTTATTGACGTCGGTGTACCATCCATTAAGAATCTTCGGTGAGCCGTTCAGTTTTTATCCACTATAAACACCTACACGTCTATACGAGTCTCCATAGACTCATGGTTCATTGGGATAAACCATCGGACCAAGTCTCGATATACGACATGTACTGGTCTCAACGGATTTGACTAACCGACCCGTGTTAGCAAATCTTGACCAGGAACTATGTTTGATAATATTCATATAGCAGTGACACTTCCCAATGTCAATTACAAACTAACTTTGTAACTGTGTACTGCATTATAGATTATCGGGCCTTTGTCTAATATATACATATCACTAAACCACATTTAGTTTCAATCTAATCGTAATCAGATCGAATACGTATATAAGAACAAGAGGTGCAACCATAAATAAGTAATATTATGGAATAAGGGGATGTTCGTATTCATGAATCAGACATAAATACGGTCTGGATTGGCGCTCTGAGCACCAACCCCAACAATTTCTCCCACTTGCTCTAGTGCCAATCCACGGTATCATATACACGTCTCAATGTGTATCATATGCACATGGCCCTCAAAAGCTCACCAGTACTTAAGAGGCAAGAAACAAGTCCGCTATGAAATATTGAGTTTGTCAAAACAAACTCCATCGTTTCCCTTAGTCAGCATCATTCATATTTTGTAGAATCTAAATTATACATTAATATGACACTGATGTTACATCAGTATTATGCTACAGCTACTAAGTTGTCCAAGTATTTAGGGATCAAATCAAAAAAATATTACGAGGACAACCGCAAGCACAACACCAATATAAAACTTCTAATTTATAAGGTCACTATGCAACTTCATAAGTCTATACTTCATAAGTTGCATCTAATTCTACTCAGTTAGTAGAATCCTCTGTGACACTCCCACTGCATCTTTTGTGACTCTTTATGACGTAGACTGTCTAACGTCATAATTAGTCTCAAAACTAATATGACCCTAATGGTTGCAGACTATATTCTCCATGAATTAGAAACTCGTTCTTAATATCTCAAAGATCACAAAGAACGTGTTTCAAGATCCATCATATGGTCTATAGGATGTCAAAATAACTCGTAACAATTACGATTAAATCAATATCTACATTCGCACATATTATAAATATTTATTATGTCATCATCAAATGATACATAAGATTGATTAGACATTCTAATCAATATCTCTTTCGAAAAAGGAATCATCATTTACGAAAAATGAATACTTTATATAAGACACACAATAACTGTCCAACAGTTATACTAACTGTCATACAGATAGCCTAGTTATGTCCTTTATTAGATCATATCTAATGTACGAATAATAGGAGTATCTCACAAGTCTCTTGGTTTTATATCTTATATAAAACTTTATATCGTATATAACAGAGACTACTCCCACTGTTTTCACGGAAGTAAAGAAGACTTAGGTAAACTTTTACCTAACAAACATCTCATTATTACTATAATAATGATAATGTTTGTTAGGATATATAACAATAGAAAGTAATTTGTACGCTCCCACTAACCCTTTTATCACATATGTATTCTATATACTTTGACAAGATCAGACAATTGACGATATCAAAAATATAGAACACATATTTCTGGAAGACTTATCCGAGTCTACAATAGGCTCTGTAAGCTAGCACACTAAACTGCGATCTCAGCAGAACACAAACTCTAGGGCCATTTCAGAATGAACTCTTCAAATAAGGAAATCACAACTGATCTCTTATCTGAATAAGTCATCCAAAAACGCCACTTTGCATTCTTTAGTTAAAATGTACAGTTTCATATTAACATTAACCAATATATCTCTAATTGTTCATTTAGTGTGACTAGAGATAAGTTTTCTCAGAATCTACAATAGATTGCTGAGTATAACTTTTCTCACTGTCATACTGTAAAGGTCAAACCTTTAATGAGCTCACAATGCTTTCACTGCGCAAACAATTAGCACATTTTATAAACTAATTCATAATGAAAGCTTAATCAAGTTCAAAACTTGATCGTAGTAAGCTATGAACAATCTTAGATCTATGGTTCAATGGTGAACTTCCAGAATCGATATCAAATATCGCTTCCATTATAAGTCATAGGATAATTTTTCTTCAATAAGAAAACAACAGAACCATTAAGTATCAAATACTCGTGAATGATTCTGTTATCCTATTAGAATTATATAGAAGATGTATAAGGGTTGTTTCATCTTATTAATTACGTAGTTCCATTTATAATTTATCATTCTCACATTTGACTTCAATAAGTCAAGTCTTTTTCTACAATATTTAACATCAGATGTTACACACCAAGTAATAAAACAATTTTATTACTTAGGATCGTAGGAAAGATATTCTATTAAATAGAATACAATATTCTATTAAACAGAATAAACGATAAACTTTTACTTATACCTCCAAGGTGTAAGTAATTTCCATTATATAACTATTATATAAAAGAAACATTCAAATCTAAAACTTTTCAAGATTCGGATTTTCTACCTATACATATCATATATGTAACTGTAGAAATTAATGGAACATTAATTAAAGAGATGAATTAGTGTTACTGGAGCATAACCCCAAGAGTATTAAAACTAATTCGATAACATTCAATATCAGACGAATCAAATCATATAAGATTCGATTGCTCCCACTACTCAATTCCATCAAGATGGAATCGTGGAAGAACAACATTGAATATGAATCATATTCACTAAATAACCTTAGAACTAATTGCTTTAAATTCAAATGTTTGATCGTATCAAAGATCTTTGAACAGTTCAAAGACATGTAATGAATTTTAAGGATCAAGTTTTCAAAATACTTTAGATTGAATATATTTGAACAAGTCAAAAATGTTCAATCTACGTTTCATCAGAACAGATTGAAAGTTCTTGATACTTTCAAGACTTTCATATGTGTTCCTTCAGAAACACGTAACTAAGTTATGACAATTCATCAACCAAGTTACGAAATAAAGAAAACTACCTTAAGCAATTATTATTTATTAAACTACATACATCCAATGTATCAGTTAAATAAATTTGGTGGTCCAATGACAATCATTGGTAAACGAGATCTTAATCACTTTCCTGAATACAATATTCATTAAATGGATAAGGATGTGTGGTGTGATCTAGTATCAAACCATCCTTTACCATACGGATTGAGTATCCAATACTTAAGTGATTAAATTCATAAAGCACCGTTCTAAATTATTTACTTTACCGAATAATTTTTCTTAATGTTTATCTCTACGTCAATGACACTACTAGTTATTATAAAATATGTAACAATTGTTTATAAAGAACAAGTGACTATCCAATAGTCGCAAGTTCCGATATCAAATATCAAAACAATCGTTAACCAATATTTCAAATAACTAGACGAGAGATCTGGTATCCAATACATATAGTTGTAGTATTGTGAAAATCGATATTTTCTATACACAAATATACGCATCTCCTTTCTTTAGCTATACTATTTGCATTCAACTATTCACAACAATTGTAAATAACTGATTAGCAAATTGTGTCAGACACATTACCTCTAAAGGTAATTAAAGTTTAGAAATGTCATTACTAGATAAACAAATACCTAATAGGGCTTTCTAAATGCCAGTCAAGAATCTCGAGACATGAACTAATTCAAGTCAATTCTTACTGCATAAGAAACTATTGTCTCTAAAGTATTATATCCTAAAGGGGATATCTATCTAGATTATCTATCATGACTTAGAAACTAAGTCATTAACCATCTTTATTTTTCAAGAAAATCGGAACAACAGTTCCCGATGCTTTAGACTAATCTAATAATATCTTAGTCTATTAGTATCTAGAACCTATTCTAGAATAACTGCAACCAAGAGTCTAGTCAGATAACATATCAAAATATGTGTGCAGTAAATAAAAGTTTAATTCTATCTACTATAGAATAAGGAAACAAACAAACGGCAATTTCCATAAAAACATACACTGCCTAAGTTATGGAATATTTTAAACTTAGCAGTGCCTCCCACTATTTTTACGTAATGCCGTAATCCCCAACGGAAAGACGAGAATTCAATAATTAAATCGAATTCTATAATGGGAAGAGGACCCCATGAATATATTTCGACTCACAGCAGAGGCACGGTCTCGCCGACGTATATTCATAGGTAGACAACTAATTGTCAATCACTCACTAGTGACTCCAAGGTTCCGGTCCTGGCCGTTTCTCGTTGTCGCTGCGAAGGCAGGCCCACAAGGATACGTACCAAGGTTAAACTTGTCAATGATAAACTCAAGTTACTTGCGTAACCCTGACAGCTAGGGCACGTTCAGGATTCCGCTTTTGCTTGAATTTATCTAGTATCTAATATACATTCGGCATAAATAAAGTTCTATCAGCTACACCCTCACAGCAGAGGCACGGTCTCGGATGTAGTCAACGAAAAGATATTTATAAACCGTATTGACCAGACGGACCAAGAAACAAGTATTCCAAATACTAGTTACTTTAAAACCTTATTAAGCGGGGATATTCCATTAAGTGTCATACACCTTAAATCTAATCAAATTAGATTATAACATGCATGTATAAAGTCAAGAAAACATGATTAAACATTGAATAAAACAAGCTAATCATTTTATGGAGGCCTAGAATCAGACTCGCTCTGATACCATTTTGTAGGGGATTTAGGGGCAGAATCCGGTAACGCAGCGGAAGCGGTGGAAAATCAAATTTTCCGATTTCAAAATTTTTTTCTCGAATTAATTAAATAAACATATTTATTTAATTATCCAATAATAAAATTATGAAATAAAATTCAATAAATCATATTTAAGTGAATTTACCGAATTACCCTTACACTTGGTATTTTGTCCATTTTAGTCCGAAATTGATCTAATCAATTTTGAATGATTCTAAATCATTTATAAGATGAACTTAGCATGTTCAAAACACCAAGGGCAACATAAATCCCAAATTTCTTCATCAAGGCCGAATGCACCTCCAAGGTGTGCCATTTGTGCACTTTGTCATTTCATGCTTCAAAACACATCAAGATGTAATCCAATCAACATGAAACTTTATATGCATCATATACACATCCAAATACACAACATATATGAAAAGCCCCAAATTTGGAATTGGTCATGAACCCTAATTTTTCAATTTCATCAAATTGGACAAATTAGACCAAATTGGTTAAATCCAATGCATCAATCATGTTTCTTCCATCCAATCAAAGTCTCAACACAATGAAACAACTCAAGATAAAATCTAGGTCATCTAAGAGTGGGTCAACAACTCTAGATTAGCAACAAGGTTTCCAAAACCATAAAAGAACACTTATTACTACAATAGCCATAAGCTTCCTTCATCATACATGCTCTACACTTTCATCAAAACTTCCATCATCAAAAACACAAGGAATAAAGAAAGAAATAACCTAAGAACATCATATGTTAAAGCTTAGATCCTAAGGAACATTTTCCTTTCTAATAGTAAGTTGGAAAAACTTACTAAAAATCAAGCTTTCTTTGGTTTCTTCTTTCTTTCTCACAAGCTTCCTTTGGTTTCCATTAATGGAGTTTTCTTTTAAAGTGTATTAGGTTAGATACCAAATGAAATGAAAAAATAATATATACTTGCATCACAAAGGCCTTGGCTGAATTTGGCAAAGGCAAATACAAGAAATATTAATTTCAATTTCATTAAATCAACTTGATAAATATCTAAATAACACTTTATAGATATTATATTAAGTCAAAAAATGCAACTAAGAAAAATATAACTCTTATATTTAAGTGTATGGCCGAATTTAGCAAGAAATAAAGGAAAAAGATATTTTCATTTTTCAAACAATTTTGAACAAATATCTTAAGAAGTCAAAATCAATTTGACACCTTTTCCTTTAATGTAAAGTCAAACATTTACACTTATAATCATTTCCTAACTTTATCATTTGGTGATATTTATATTTAAATTATATTAATCATTTAACAATTAAATAATTAATTAAATACAAATATATCAAATATATGTAATATTTACCTTAAATATCTCAAATACATATATTAATGATATATGTCAAATATCTTTATTTGACTATTTATTAATGTGTATTTAATAATATCATATATTAAATACAAATACACATTAATTAGGAAATGACGGTTCGGCCCGTTCGCATGTATTTTTCGTTTAACGATTAAACGATTTATAAATAATCATCATTATTCATAAATGTTGCTCTAGTGCTCTACAAGTATGTTTCATTATTGAGACTCTCTAGATTCAGGTATCCGTCACGAAATCCAATTTCATGTCCATAATCTATCCACCCGTAGATTATGACGATCACGGATAAACTAGCTGAATCATACAGGTCGAGGTCATTGCATACGTATAATCCCTCCGTCACAGGTATCCAGATAATCCCAGAGATATAGATGTAAACGTCAAATCTCTATAGGTATTATCTCATCGACGTATCTATTAGCAATCTTTAAATAACACTCGGAACTTACTTCCGATGTATACTGTGGCCACAGATTTAACAGACTGCTAAATATATATGGACTACCTATGCTCTGTACACAAAACTAACGGATCCTTTCTTGACACACACAAGATATCCTGAGGATCGATCCACACCCAACGAATAGGCGGAGGTCTGATCTAAATAGATCGTTGACGTGACTGCCATCTAAGTGTGGAGGATGTCTCATACATCCACAGTGGTGTCTCAAGTCGAAGGACCACTATGCTACTCAACCCGAGAAGATTCTTATTGACGTTGGTGTACCATCCATTAAGAATCTTCGGTGAGCCGTTCAGTGTTTATCCACTATAAACACCTACACGTCTATACGAGTCTCCATAGACTCATGGTTCATTGGGATAAACCATCGGACCAAGTCTCGATATACGACATGTACTGGTCTCAACGGATTTGACTAACCGACCTGTGTTAGCAAATCTTGACCAGAAACTATGTTTGATAATATTCATATAGCAGTGACATTTCCCAATGTCAATTACAAACTAACTTTATAACTGTGTACTGCATTATATATTATCGGGCCTTTGTCTAATATATACATATCACTAAATCACATTTAGTTTCAATCTAATCGTAATCAGATCGAATACGTATATAAGAACAAGAGGTGCAACCATAAATAAGTAATATTATGGAATAAGGGGATGTTCGTATTCATGAATCAGACATAAATACGGTCCGGATTGGCGCTATGAGCACCAACCCCGACAGTATTCAATTTTCACGTACTGGCAGGTGGAAGTTTATGTTCTCACATGGATTTTTATATAGGATGGTAGTGCTTGTACTCAACCAATCCAACTACCAGCTATTGAAATTATACTTACACCTAAGGGTGTTAGCAGTGCGGTTCGGGTCGGTTTTTTCGTTTTTCACTTCAAACCACGCGGGTTGGTGATTTGGGAAATTAGAAACCGAAACCGCAAATTTGATAAGGAAAATCACGGCGGTTCGGGTCGGCGGTTTAGCGGTTTGGGCGGTTCGGGTCGGCGGTTTGAATTATAAATTTTTTAAAGAAAATTTTGTATGTTTTCACATAATAATTGAAGAGAAAAAATACATAATTTTCATTTATACATTGCATATTGTCATATGATCATTAAATATCTTAAATTTCATGGTTAAAGAATAAGAAAAATATAAAATAATATCTAATTTGAACGCGGGTCTGCGGTTTAGGCGGTTCAGGTCGCGGTTTGAGTCAAAATTTACGGTTTTGGGCGATTGGGGTTGAGGTTGGGTGAAAACCGCACACCGACCCGAAATTTATGGTTCAATTCAGATTGACCCGAAATCATTTTTAATTTTTTTCAAACCGCGCAGTGCGATTCGGGTCGGGTTCCAGTTTGACCTGAAACCGTGATCATCCTTACTTACACATAGTATTAATGTATTGGGCTATTTCCTATTCCCGTATGGATTTTTTCCATTCCTATGAACTATGAAAGGAAAATAGGGCTATGAGGGTTGTCAAATTTTTTAATTTTTAAATATATTTTTGGGCATTAAATGTAGTATTAATGCATTGTTAGCAAGTGTGCCACAATTACAGTATCCCGATATTGAGATTATTGAAGTTGAATCAATATTCATTGAAATTGAAACTTCTAATATTGAATTGAAACATGTTTCAATTTCAAGTTCAATAGCCTATGTACATTTCAAGTTCAATTATCTAGATTTCAATTTTAATTCAAGAGACCATAAATTACGCTAACTAAATTTTGGGGCCCCTAAGGGTGTTACTTAAATAAGGCTCCTATGAACAAGGATTAAAAAAAAAGTACTTTAAAATCGAATTTTCTTGATATTTGGGTCTTAATTTCAGAACAAATGATATGATCCCAACCGACCGCATATATCGATTGTCTCTAAAACCACATTTATTTTAATCCAATTTAGATATTAGGATACATTATCAAAACCATATCAAGTAATATTGAAAAGGCAAGGGCACACAATCAGCCACTATAAAGTGAAACACCTTATTAATGGAAATAAAGGTCTAAATGAGTTTGAAATTGCCATAAATTACTTGACTAAATGGATTATTATGGAATTACAGAGTGAACAAATTACTAGGCTTAGCTGGTTTTTGAATTTCTTTTTCTACTGAGGATACACAAACGTGGGGCGGTGACTTGTAAATATGGAAACGGTTTCGACTTCCGCTAGCTTTAATCCCAAGGAAATGAAAAAGGAAATCTGCTTAGGTTAAACATATGGGCTATGACAACAGTAAAGCTACTTGGGGACTACTAAAAAGTAATGTTAGACGTAGGGTTGACGATGAGTAGAGATGGGATGATATTTGTCAATCTCAATTCTATCATGTTTATGAAATCATGATGAAAATTAATCTTGGTCCCGTCCCATTATGTTTTGTCAAGATAAAAAATCTTCTCGGTCCCGTTCTGTATTTCGTCAAATCTCTTCTCATCTCGTTTATGTTGGAGAACAATCAACGAATGCAATAATTTTATTTAAACAGAAACTTGTAAACGTAGTACAAACTAAACCTAGAAACTTAAAACAAGTAATCAATATCAAACCAACAGAAAATGGACTTTGTAGATTGAGGCTAGCACAGAAGGCTATGTCCTATAGCAGAAATTCGCCCCTATTCTCGTGCTTGTAGTTCTTCGGACGTCTGCCACTAGGATTCAATAATCTGATGATCGAAGATTCTGCACTGAAAATCCAACCCCTGGCGAACATACTTGGTGTTTGCTTTTTAAGATCAACAAGTTTGTATGTAGAGAATTTTTATCAATTTTGGATTCTTTTTATATATCTCCTCCAAGTCTGCCTTATCTGTTTTTTATATGAAGAATGGAAAAATAGGGTGGTTTATTTTCAAACATTTTTCCAAATTCAGTTAAAATATGAAGGGGTATGTTGATCAGACATAACCCTTATATTTTAAATGAAAATTAAACTCAAAAAACGTTTTTCCAAAAAATAAGACATTTATTCAATGTCACAAGAGCCATATTTGAATAATTAATATATATTAAATATATTAATTTTCATGCCAACCACACATCAATCAAGCCCAAGCCCAAGCCCACTTGCTTTTTCCAATTTAATATAAGTGTTTAGAATACACTTATAAACCTTTCATCTTCCATATACATTTTAGATGTGGGACTATTCCCACTATTTCTATACAAACTCTTACAATACCCCATATTTGTATAGCAAATAGTGGCGATACTGTACATAGCATGATCCGGAGAAAACTTAAAATCGATACGCATCAGGAGAGGTGTCTTTTGGACTTGAACCTTCCGTAGTAAGTACTTATTGGATTTATCGATGAGTCAGTGTGTATAGGAGATATTGAACTGTTCATCATATATCATAAATCAAGACAATAAGTATTACACATATCAAATTTTGACACCTTTCAATTCATAATGTTGTGTTCATTTTGGTCATGAACAATCTTGGATTCATTGGAGCTTTGGAGAATTTAGCCATTTCATTCTCATAAATGCGACCTCATATTACTCCTATATAGGTGACACAACGATTATAAGTATCATGCAATACTAATTTTATTTCTTCTGTTAGTGTCATTAAGAATGATTAATCATTCATTCTTATCGTCATAGATAGCATAACTTTTCTTATCATATGAATGAGCAGTTTGTTATGCTTTATTACTTGAGTTTCACCCAACTAGTTTGCCACGTTGAACCTAGAATTGAATTACCAATTTGCTAGGTTGCGTTTTCGCTAAGTTACTTCTCATTGTATTGGCTTTAAGCCCATTCCCCTCGATAAATACAACATTTTGCTCCTTTGGTATACCATTTGTTAATTGATCTGCAATATTCTCCTTTGATTTTACAAAATCAATGGAAATAACGCCAGTCGAGAGTGTTGGGGTTGGTGCTCAGAGCGCCAATTCCCGGTTGTATTTCTTTATGAATACTTCTGTAAAACGTTATTATTATGAATAATATATATGCAGTTTCTATAATATAATGTATCTTTCAATATGGTAAAGATGTAATGACCTTAGAATGACTAGTCATGGTACTGTTGCAAAAGCGTCGCAACTGACATTGAGTTGTATCATGATGTTGTCATTCTCAGACAGTTCATGGTCAAGGTTTACACTACTTGGTCAGTATAGTAAACCCGTTGAGACCGGTATATGTCGTATACTGTAATATATGATTCCAATGGTTTCTCAATGAACCATAAGTCTTGGAGACTAGTATAGACGTGTAGGTGTTTATAGCGGATAAACACTAAATGACTCACCGAAGATTTTTAATGGATGGTACACCAACGTCAATAAGAATCTTATCGGGTTGAATAGCACTTGTGATTCTTAGACTTGAGATGCCACTGTGGGCACATGAGACATCTTCTACACTTAGATGACAGTCACGTCACCAATCTATTTAGATCAGACCGCCGTCTGTTCGTTGGGTGTAGATAGATGCTCAGGGTGTCCTGTGTGTATCGAGAAAGGATCCGTCAGTTCTGTGTATCAGAGCATAGGTAGTCCATATGATTAGAAATCAGATAAAAACCATGGGCCCGTGGTACACTTTAGAAGTAAGTTCTAAATGTTCTTTTTGAGATTGCTAATAGAATAGTCGACTGGATAATCCCTATAGAGATTTGACGTTTACATCTATATCTATAGGATTTATCCGGATACATGTGACGGAGGAATTATATATTTGCCATGACCTCGACCTGTATGATTCAACGAGTTTATCCGTGGTCTTCATAAGTTACGGGTGGATAAATTATGGACACGAAATTGGATTTCGTGACGGATATGCCTGAATCTAGAGAGTCTCACTAATGAAATATACTCGTAGAGCACTAGGGCAATATTTATAAATAATATTGATTATTTATAAAGTCGTTTAAAGGTTAAACGCAAAATACATGTGTATGGACCCGATAGTCATTTCCTTAATTTTTATGTATTTGCATTTAATGCTTGATTAATTCAAATACACATTAATTAATTGTCAAATTGAGATATTTGACTAATATTATATTTATATATATGTATTTGATATTTATTGTAAATATAATACATATATTAAATATATGTGTAATTAATTAATTAATTAATTAATTAATTAATTGTTAAATGATTAAATTAATTAAAATATAAATATCTTAAAGTTATAATATTTATTTTAATGACTTGAGTTGCCTTTATTGACTTGTTAGAAAGTTATTAAAGTTGTAATGATTAAATATAACAAGTTGATAAAGCTAATTAATTGAAACAAAAATTGAAAAAAAAAATATCTAGATATTTTAACTAGCAAAATTCGGCCAAGGGCATTATTTGGCAAGTATATATTGTTTTGTTTCAATTAGGGTTTAATAACCTAATACACTTTATACAAAAACTCGATTGAAGAAACAAAAGAAGCTAGAGAGAAAGATAAAGAAAAACAAGCAAAACTTGAAATTTTAGTAAGTTTCTTCAACTTACTATTAGAGAGTAAAATGTTTCTTTTGTTCTAGACTACATGCTATGATGTTCTCTTGTTATTCTTTTCTTTATTCTTTGTGTTTTGTTTGATGGAAGTTTGTTGATAAGGTTATGCATGTATAAAATTCAAAGGATGCTTCTAATGAGTTAATAAGCATACTTTTGAAAGTTTGAGAAACTTGTTGCTAATCTAGAGTTGTTGACCCACTCTTAAATGACCTATATTTGATCTATAGTTATTTCATTGTGTTGAGACTTGATTTGAATGGAAGAAACATGATTGAAGTATTGGATTTTGTTAATTTGGTATAATTTGTCCAATTTGTAGAAATTGAAAAATTAGGGTTTAAGACCACTTCCAAATTTGGGGATTTTCCTTTATGTTATGTATTTTGATGTGTATAAGATACATATAAAATCTTATGTTGATTGGATTTCAACTTGATGTGTTTTGAACATAGAAAGTGTAAAATGCACATTTCCCCCTCCTTTGGTAGCTCACGGCCTTGGGCCAATTTTTGGGAAATTTAATTTGCTAATTGTATTTGACATTTGGGACATGGTAAATTCATATTAGAAATGATTTTGAATCATTAAAAATGGTTTTGAACAATTTCAGATTAAAAATAAACAAAATGCTTGGTTTAGGGGTAATTCGGTAAATTCACATAAATTTTGATTTATGGTGTTTTATTTCATAATTTTATTATTGGATAATAAAATAAATAAGTTTATTTTATTACTCCGAGAAAAATTTTTGAAATCGGAAAATTCTGATTTTCCACTATTCCACTGCGTTACCGGATTTCCGCAATAAAACTTCTACAAAATGGTATCAGAACGAGTCTGATTCTAGGCCCCCTAATATGATTAGCCCTTTAATTCAATGTTTAATCATGTTATCTTAACTTTATACATGCATGTTTTAATCTAATTTGATTAGATTTAGGGTGTATGACACTTAGCGGAAAATCCATAATTAATAAGGATAAAATATCGATCCCACGATGACTTAATTCCTACTGTTGTTATTAATTGTTGAATCTATTTATTTACAAATATCTAATTAAAGGGAGAAGAAAATGATTGTTTGATTGGTTGGTTGAATGTGGTTTTCCTTAATTAAAATAAATAAAATAAACAAAAGATAAAATACTAAGGAAAATAACAAAAGACTCAAAGATTTATGGTTGTGAATCTTTCTAATATCTTTTAAAAGATAAAATGATTATTTTATGTTTGTGTAATAAATCGGTTTACAAACCTGGAACACGAAATTATGCGAAAGCCTCTGTCGATGGTCAGACGTAAATATCCAGTTTAACCCAATTGAACCATATGTATATGTCAACCAAATTATCTGGATTCATTAAGTTTAAGTTCCAATTATGGCTACCCCCGTCCGACAGGTAAATGTCTATCTTGTAAGGAAATCTATTAAAGGGTTATCTATCCTCAAGGAAAATCGTGAGCTATTAAGTCTAAGGCTGAAACCTAAAATTCCTTTGTCAAGTTTATTTTAGATTTACCACATCAATCTTATTGGTGATCAGACAACAAGAAGCATTAAGCTTAAGACTTAATAAGTAAACCTTTAAATTACCCAAACTATAAAATAACCCCTTATAAACCGGTGATATTAGAATTCATCACAACCCCAGATAACTAACTTAGTTACGACACATAACTAGTGTTGGGTTTCTCTAAGGTCCCAAGGATCAATTCAAGCAATGAAAAAACATGTGAATACTCGTAAAAGTATGGCGGAATCATACTTACAGCGATCTGTTGAGGCGATGTGAGGAACAACGAAAATCTTCAAGCTTTGGCCCATGGAAGCTCACGGCTTTTGCAGAAATTTGGCCTCCAAATTTTCGGTCATGTCCTCCTCCAAGCTCCAAGCTTTGGCTAGTAATTCCATGCTCACAAGTGGGTTTCCCTATTACCTTCGTAAGACCCCGAATGTGTGCTAGCACTCTGGAAATTTTGCCGCAAAATTTCCCTTTAGCTTCATTCAACTCTCGGCAATGGCAGTGAAAGAAGAAGAAAAACAGCCCCTTGGGCGTGAGAGGAGAGGAGAGGAATGAGAGAGAGAGTCAAGTGTTGTGTGTTAAAAAATTGATTTCAAAAACCAATTAAATGATATACCAAATATTTGGTATTTGTTCATTTAATTTCTTACACAAATTGGAGTGTATTTCAAGTCTCTACCAACTCCACCAAAACCCATCAAGTTAAAGCAACTTTAAAGTGACAAGTGATTGATCGACGTAAACACACGCGTATAACGCAAGCGCACGTATCTTTCAAGTAGTATAAAAAATATCGATCCCACGAGGACTTAATACCTAAGCTATTAATTTTATGAGGTCAAATGATTAATAGTATCTAACAGGTTGATTGATTGATTTGAACTGGTGACGATTCTAAATTTAAAAGCAAGTAAATAAAATTGTCGAAAATAGGTTTTAAGAAAATTCAATATTAAAAACTATCTAGGGTTGTGATTTCTTCCAATATCATTTTAAAGATGAAGTGGTTATCTTAAAGTTGGGTAATATATTGATTTATTAACCTGGAACACTAAATTATGTGTAAGCCTCTGTCGATGGTCAGACACAAATACCCATTTTAACCCAATTGAACCATATGTCTATGTCAACCAAATTATCTGGATTCATTAAGTTTAAGTTCCAATTATGGCTACCCCCGCCCCACAAGTATATTCCTATCCTGTAAGAAAATCTATTAAAGGGTTATCTATCCTCAAGGAAGATCGTGGGCTATTGAGTCTAAGGTTTTAAACTTAAAATCTCTATGTCTAGTTCATTTTAAGTTTACCAGTTCAATAATATTAATGGCCAGTTAATAAAAAGCATTAAGATTAAGACTCAATTACGGGTAGTTACGACACATATTTACGGGTAGTAAATATTTAAATAAAATAAAAGACATAAAGTAAATTCTGAAAATTAAATACTGAAAAGTAAATTGCTGAAAAGTAAAAAAAAGTAAAAAAAAAAAGTAAAAAGTAAAAAGTAAAAAGTAAAAAAAAAAAAGTAAATTACTGAAAGTAAATTGCTGAAAAGTAAATTGCTGAAATTAAATAAAGTAAAAGTACAATAAAAGAAAATGCTGGGGTTAGAGGATCAACTTTTATTACTACTATTTTAGATATCTCCCTTAAACTAATATATTAACTTTGCGTGATAATTACCAACCAGCCATATAGGTGGTATCCTGATTAAGTCAAATTAATAATTAATTATCAACCGACCAACCAGGTGGTATCCATACTTAGTCAGGTTAAAACCAATTTATAATTAATTTCCAACCGGCCAATATAGCGGTATCCTCATTAAGTCAGGCTTTAAATCGTTTACATCTTATAATTAAGGGAGATTAATCTAAATAGCAATAATAAAAGCTTTACCTTTCACCCCAGCAAGGGATAATTACCTCCTCATTGCTTGAAAAAATAAAAACTGCAAAAGTAAAGAAATAAAATGTTTGTGCGTAAAAGTAAATTGCGGAAAGTAAAAACTGAAAAGTAAAGAAAAGAAAGTGCGAAAGCGAAAATTAATTACTGAAAACTGAAAATAAACAAACTAGATACAATCTTCTTATTTATTCTTAAGGAATTTCAAAGAAGAAAGTATGAATTTTACAAATGAAATGGCTTGGTATTTATAGGCAAAATTTTGCCTATATCAAATCATCCATCAAATTCTCCACCAAATCCATTATTAATTTCTCCACTAATTACTCCACCAAATCCATAATTGCTTCACTAATTGCTTATCTTGTTTGGTGTTGATTTGATAATTTTTATTAATTAATTATTAATTTATATTTTGCTTTGAAAATGATTGATAATGACTTTAATAATTACACATCACAAACTTCTGGATGGTTCATCAATTTAGGTCATGAAATATTCATAATTCGAAAATATTTTCTCTTTAAAAGTTGTATATATTTGAGTCTTCTTTAATCTGGAAGTTGAATCAGCTCAATCCGATATCTGAGTAAAACGTTATGTCCAAAATACAACAGATGCGCAAAACTGGAATTCCCAAAACTGCACTTCGTCAAAACGACCTTTCAAGTTTCCAATCTCCAAAATTAATATATCAAGTCCAATAATTGCCCTTATTTGACCCATATTTCATCCTAAATGATTTCATTGAGACCCGATATTATTTTATCTGCAAAATAAACTAAAACACATCAAAACGTTCATCAAACCCGAGAAACTAAACAAAATATTAAGTTAAAGGGGCGGTAAATATTGATATATTTTCAGCTCATCAGTGATGTGGCGCTTGATGTGACTTGTGGGCCCCACTCGATTCAAAATGCGAGTGGGCCCGCAATCACTCCCGGGCTCGGGTTCGCTAATTCCCAATTAATGAATTTTTCGTTGCGACTTAATTAAATAATTATGCCTAGCAAAATCACTATTCACGTCGCTAACGAATTAATTCTTAATTAACTCGTTCGCCCGAATTAAAATCCAATTTTAATTCCGCGTCGAAATCCAATTTCTTATAATATATCGAATATATTATTTATCGATTAATTCCAAATTAATCGTTCTCTCTCTTTAATTAATATTTTATCCCAGATAAAATATCTCCGTAATTAATCCCAGATTAATTTTCTCTCTCTTCTAATTAATCACAGATTAATAAAGTGTGAGTCATACGTCATCGGTGAATCTTCGGGAAGCGACCTATGAGATCCCCGGATATGTTGGCAGTAAATCCGGTTGTCGGACTATCCGAACACGTACGTACCTAGTACTACGTTTTTACCGATTTACAAGACAAGGTTGGCTTCTAGCAAAGCGCCATGCCTACCCAATTCTCCAGAAATATCCTTACAGGAATAAATGATCTATATCAGGCGTAGTATAAGTAGTATTGCGTATTACGATCCAGTATCGGATGTCACATGCTAGGCCTGGGGCTGGAATTGTGTTTGCCCCGTACGAAGCACACATCGGATCTCTGGTAACCAGTCTCTATAATCGGATAAACATGACCTAGTCATAATATCCCGATACCTGCATCATATAAGAGAACGAGTTTCGTATCCTACGTGATCATCATCTCCACTTTGACTGGAGTGATACTTCCATCTCGACATCACACCCAATACACTACGATTCTCAATATACCCAGAAGAGGCGTACACAGAACCTGTTAAAGCCCTGGACGACCAAAACCAAAGTTATTGATTGTCGCAAGTATTAGCGGTGCAAGTCTCAGGTTAAGACCAAATACACCTACCCTGATGCGGACTTCTATAGACACATAGTCATACTACCAATGGAATTCCAGGGGTCTATCCAGAGCGAAGCTGTTTCCGTACCATCGGTAAACACAACCTCCTATTACACTTGCATGAGTATCCTATACCCAAATATATGAGAACTATGCCGTTATGCCCTCACAACGCGCACAAGTGAAGTCAGAGCCTTGCCCGCATTATCGATTTCCAATCTCGATAATACTATGACTAGGGATGTTTAATGATTAAACCTTCATGGATTGATACTGTCTCATATCATCTCAATCCGGAACTAATCATATAGACCTTTTATCATTTATATATCTTGGTGATCTAATCACAAATGATAAAATAGTAATTTCCTTTATCACATAGTTAATTTGTACAACAACACCATGATCTGTACAAATAGTGATGCTATGGGTCATAACTGTCCAACAATCTCCCACTTGGCCTATAGCCAGTCACTCGAGTTTCCTACACCCGTACTATGTATGGTTCGCTCAAATTTCTACTGAGAAAACTTTCGTCAGCGGATTTGCATGATTATCATCTGATGCGATTTATTCGATCATCACATCTCACGATGTATGATCCGAACGAATCAGATGAATAGTCGAAGTATATATCTGGATCGTTGATGAGACCATTAATTCTTTAGCCTGTGCTGTCGCCTAGCTCAACTGCTAA
Source organism: Zanthoxylum bungeanum (assembly GCA_019454045.1). Lineage (NCBI taxonomy): Eukaryota > Viridiplantae > Streptophyta > Magnoliopsida > Sapindales > Rutaceae > Zanthoxylum > Zanthoxylum bungeanum. Next base: position 67,980 of record SKCR01052740.1, read on the forward strand.
CAGAACTATATCTAATCTAATTAGATTTATTATCGACCCAAATGGCTTCTATTGCTACCTCAGCTGCAGCAATAATCCACTTTTGTTGTTTATTCGGTAACAGTATCTTGTTTGGAAGATTTCCAGCTCACTGTTCCGTTATTCAAACTGTATAGTATCGTTGTTACGACTTATAGTCGTTATAATCGGTTAGGAAACTTGCAGCAGTGAACCCAGTCACTTCAAGTTCTCATTCTCCATAATTAAGACAGAATCCTTAGTTCTATAAGATACTAAAGGATGTTCTTAACATCAATCCAGTGACTATTACTTGGATTGGCCTGATTGTGACTCCATATGCTCAAAGCGTATGAGACACCAGGTCGCGTACATTTATTTCAATGTACGAGTTCTCGGAGAGTATCAATAACTTTTAGATCTATCATAGTAGATCTTTATTCCTAGAATAAAGGTTGTTTCTCCCAAGAATTCTACGGAGAATTTTAATGAAAGCCAAGCTTTCACCGATTGTAATATGGGAATATCATTTCCAAGAAATGACATATTATCATTATTAAGACTTTCACTTTAAGTGTGCTCCCACTAACCTCCTTATATACACAAGAATCATTTTCGTTTTGAATTAAATCATACACCATTATGATTACATCAAAACGATAATTCCAAGAACACTATGCTTGCTTCAATCCATTCATGGATCGAATAACCTGCAAACCTTGTTTGCTAGTTATGGTACGAAAAATTCGTCAGGATGTTGTGAACATCCTCCAAAAGGTTTCCGTTTAAGGAAAGCGATTTTGCCGTTCAGCTGCCATATTTCATAAATGAAACATGCAGCATCAGCAAACATTATCCAAATGGATTTACCGTGGCAACATGTAAAAGGTTTCGTCGTAATCGACACAATGTTGATAACAATACCTTTTCGCTACAAGCCTAGCTTAGTACGTTGGTATGTTGCCTTCCATGTATGTCTTCCTTGAAGACTCATATAGTACCAATAGGCACAATGCCTTGCGGTACATCAACTAGTTTCCAAACTTGGTTGATTTACATGGAATCCATTTCGGACATCATGGCACTTTGCCATAATAGGGAGTCGATACTTTGTATCACTTTCTCATACGTAGTCAGTTCGTATTCCTCAATAAGATTGACATCTTTACGAGGTGAGATCAGAAACCCATACCCCATGTTGTTTTCTGACTTTCTCCGACTTACGTGGTTCTTGTGTATTCGAAGATTATTGGTATAGTTTCATCCTTGATGAACTATTTGTGTTCCATTAGGAATCGGTCACCTGGAATAGTATTACTCTTATTTTCATCGAGTTTTACTTTCCTCCCACTTACCACTGCATATAGGTATTCCTCTTAGGAAAACCGCATGGCGAGCAACAATTAAATTGTTCTCTTGTGAGTTGTATAAGTACTATACTTTGGTTGCCTAGGATAACCTACAATTAGGCACTTATCCGATTTGGGTTTTAGTTTGGTATCATCCAAACATATGCCTACCATACCCAAATCATCAGGATTGAGAAACCTGGTTTCTTTCTTGTTCATATCTAATATGAAGTCTGTCAAACAGATTTTATGGAACCTTATTCAAAATAAGTTTTGCACTGTTTAATGCGTATCCGTAGAAAGAAATGGTAGCTCAGAGCGACTCATGATTAACATTATCATGTCCAACAAAATTCAGTTTCTCCGTTCGGATACACCGTCAAATTGACGTGTTCCGGGAGGAGTCCTCATTGAAAGAATACTATACTCTTTCAAGTATTTGAGAAACTTATTGCTTACGTAATTTCATCATGGTCTAACCGTGATGGTTTTAATACTTTAGCCGATCTGTTTGTTTACTTCGTGTCGAAACTCTAAAAGTTTCCGATATATGTTTCAAAAGAAACACTTAACCATAACGCGATGCCACATCTGTAAAGGTTATGAAATATTCATATACACCTCTAGCCTAGCTAGACATGGGCCCACTTACGTCAATATGAATAAGGGAATAGATCGGTGGCATTTGCACTTTTACCAAGTAAATAGTATTTTAGGCACTTTGCCTAATAAACTAGATTCATAGACATTATTTGAATGGAATCAAATTTGTCCTAGTACCCACTTTTCAAAAGTGTGGATATATGAGTCTTGTTTATTGTGTCCCAGACAACAATGCCACATTTAAGTTTTAACTGATTAAATCAGTTTGAGCTATTTGTTTGTCATGTTATACGTTTGAGATTTATTTATATTCAAAATATAAATACTGTTATTCACATCTAATGTGTTTATCTCAATATCATCTTTATAAAATAAAACACTTTAGTGTTCTGGAATATAAAGGTATATCCGCAACAGATTAAACACTGATATAGAGATAATGTTTCTAGTCAAACTAGTCACATTATAACAGTTTCCTAATTTAAGTACACACCCGAAGGGTAGTTCCTAAACTTAGGTATCTACAGTTAAAACAACGACTTTCGTCCCATTTTTGATTCGTAAACAAATCTCAACTGAAGTCAGTATCCTGCTCATAGCAGATTCTGCACACCAGTACATATTTATGTACCACATCCAGTATCTAAAATCTAATTTTAATACTAGTAGTGAACATATTTATAACAAACATATTTGAAGTCAGAGCCTTGCCCGTCTTCAATTCCTTCATGTATGCCATGTCCATACGACAGTCACGCTTCCGTGATCTCGTTTGCCACAATTTAGGCAGACATTTTGGGATATGTCCTTTATCTTCCCAGAAAACTATAATGATTTTGCCTTTGCCCATTTTCCACACCTCCAGAAGCCTTTGGCCAAGCCTTGGCCTTCTGGAATGTTGAAGTAAGATGCGCCTTGCGCTTCTCGCCTCTCGCCTTATTGCAAACTTTGGCTTTGTCTCCTTGAGTATAGACATTAACTCTCCAAGAGTTTACTATTGCAATTTTTAGTACTTCTAAAATCTAAAGATAGATTTATGAAGATCCTTCAATTTCATTATCATACTATAAGGATCTAATCCTTAGTTCTCAATAAGAAATTAAGAAGTCAATTTGGCAAGCATAATGGATTAAGCACTAAAGTTATCATCACATGAATCTTCCAAAGATCATGCTCTACTATTTGCTTAACTCAAGGGCTTAGGCCCAAGATGTTATTTTATCAAATAAAGTAACTTCTTAGTTTTCAGGACTATCCTGAAGTTTTATTCCCATTTGAAAATTAAAGTTGTTTAAATACATTTTCACCCAGGATTATGTTTTAAACACTAATCTTTCAATTTTATCATGATTCTAATAGTCCAACTATTTAATCAACGATTTAGGTATTATTTAATATAATGATTACTATAGTCCAACTATATAATCAACTATAATTTAATTTAATTTAATTATATTGATTACAATAATCCAATTATAAAATCAACTATAATTTAATTTATTAATTCAAATATATTGATTACTATAATCCAATTATATAATCAACTATAAATGAAATAGTTTGAATACAGTCCAACTGTTTTTAAAACAACTATTAAATATTAGTCCAACTAATATATTAATTTATTTGACGAATATTTGAATGAGCGCGTATGGCAAGTAACTAAACGAATATTGAAAATTTAATACTGGCCTCCCACTATTTTTCGACGAGCCTCTAACCCTCTGTTGAGTACTCGGGAAACCTTGTTTCCTAGTGGGCTAGGATCCAGTTAAATAACACACAATCTTGACTTTGGCCAACAAATTGTATGATAATTAACTAGATAGATCTCTAAGATCAATTTGATCCCATCCAATTCCTAGATCCAATAGGTGGACATCCAAGTCCGAAAATATATCTTATATATGCCAATATATCCAATATATTGCCAAACCTTTTTCCTCTGAATCAACTAAGCCTTGACTTTGACACAACAAACTTAGTGATCCCAGTTAAGCGGAACACATTGACCTTGGAAAGCTTCGTAATCAATGTCGATGGACAAGAAGTGATCTTGACTTTGGCCAACAAATCACAACTTGGACAAGACACCAATATGGAACAAACCTTTCATGATTCAAACACATCCGCGACGGACAAAGGTCTTGACTTTGGCCAACAAACCAATGCCAGTCTTGGATCTTGAGTAAGAATCACTCAATGGAAGGAAAAACGCTTAATATGATGTTAAGGGTTTTTCGCGTGTAATTGGCAACCAATTAATTATCTTTGTTAAGGTCTCATCATCATACACCCTTAAACATGCATTCTAAACACATAATAAGGCGCATATAAATAAAATAATAATGATATGCGGATGGATACTTTACACATTGTTCCTAGAACAAATCTCTCACTTTCCTCTCTCCCGCTAGCACATGTATTACTTCTACCCGATTACATAACACTTCTAAAGAAAACTCATTTACATAGAGGGGAATATGTGAGAAGAGAAATACAAAGAGTAAGGAGGTAATAGGCTGGACACGCATGTCTAATTTAATAAATTCTAAATTTATTACAACAATTTCCAAAATTGCCCCACCCATCTAATATCTATCCGATATACATTATTCATACATCGCATTCATGTATTCACACAAGCATGTTATCAATCAATCTAATCCAATTAATTAATCTGAATATTAATGACCATCCAATGTTCAAACAACGATTTGATTTTGTGCGAGTCCAACTCGTTTTGCGAATAAGTACTCAAAGTACAAATTCTTGAATTAAATTAAACTACAACATTAAATCCAAATTAATTTGTATTTAATACTAATTCACTATTTAATTCCAAATTAAATATTACACTTTATTAATGAACCTTAGCGACTTAGATTCTAAATCTAATCGTTATGGGTCACAAAGCCCGATTAACATCCAATGTTAATTTAATTAAAGTCCAATGGGCTTTTAATTAATTTCTTAATGCATGGACTTTTGGTCAATATGGGTCAAACCCAAATACCAAAGCTCATTTAAGGAATCACCCTTATTTGCCGAGAAACCAATTTAGGCCCATTAGGCCCAATTAAAGTATTAAAGGTCCATAGTCATAATTGGACTTTATGGATATGGTTTTGGGCCCAATTGGATCCAACCAATTTAGCTTAAACCTAATCTTGGTACAACCAAGCCCATTAAGCCCAATTACAACTTTACAAGCCCAATTCCAAATTTGGCCCAATTAATTAAATTACTAAAATTCCAAATTTTATAATCTAATTAACTTAAAGTGTATGCCATAATTAATTAACCAAATTAACATTTCTAAAACACAAATTTGTACAATTAATTATGCTCGTTTTCATCAATTCATGTCCAACACAATTGAATCAAAAATCAACTCATTATCATGCTATACATGTCACGGCTTTTTAGGGGTTTTTCAAATCGATTTCGATTTCAATCCAATTGAATCCTAAATCAACATTTCCCACATGATTCCAACTCATCCAATGATTAAAATTAAAAAATACCATGACATTAGGGCATTGATAGATTCGGCCAAGCCAACCAATTAGGGAAAAATTGATCCAATCAATATTTCATGAAATTGATCATGCACAACTTCAATTAAACATCATTCAAGCATACTCAATCAAACAATTTCATCAAATCATGCTCAAATTGATTTTACCCAATTTTAACCCTAAATTCAAGTTTCATGCTTAATCTTGCTCTGATACCATTGTTGGGTTTCTCTAAGGTCCCAAGGATCAATTCAAGCAATGAAACAACTTGTGAATACTCGTAAAAGTATGGCGGAATCATACTTACAATGATCGGTTGAGGCGATGCGAGGAACAACGAAAATCTTCAAGCTTTGGCCCATGGAAGCTCACGGCTTTTGCAGAAATTTGGCCTCCAAATTTTCGGTCATGTCCTCCTCCAAGCTCCAAGCTTTGGCTAGTGATTCCATGTTCACAAGTGGGTTTCCCTATCACCTTCGCAAGACCCCGAATGTGTTTTAGCACTCCGGAAATTTTACCGCAAAATTCCCTTTAGCTTCCTTCATCTCTCGGCAATGGCAGTGAAAGAAGAAGAAAAATAGCCCCTTGGGTGTGAGAGGAGAGGAGAGGAATGAGAGAGATATTGAAGTGTTGTGTGTTAAAAAATTGATTTCAAAAACCAATTAAATGATATACCAAATATTTGGTATTTGTTCATTTAATTTCTTACACAAATTGGAGTGTATTTCAAGTCTCTACCAACTCCACCAAAACCCATCAAGTTAAAGAACCTTTAAAGTGACAAGTGATGTGACGCTTGTGAAGGGGTTATTTAGGGGGTGAGTCCGGTAACGCAGCGGAAGCGGTGAAAATCCGATTTTCAGATTTCAAAACTTTTTCTCGGATTAATTAAATAAACATATTTATTTAATATTCCAATAATCAAATTATGAAAATAAATTCAATAAAACAATTTTAAGTGAATTTACCGAAATACCATTGCTTTGTATTTTTGTCCGTTTTAGTCCGAAATTGATCCAATCAATTTTGAATGATTCTAAATCATTTCTAAGATGAACTTATGATGTTCAAAACATCAAAACACCAAAGCAAGCAAAATCCCCAATTTCCCTTCAAATTGCCGAGAGCACCATTTGGTGCCAACATTGACCATTTGGTCATTTCATGCTTCAAAACTCATCCAAATGAAATCCAATCAACATGAAACTTTGCATGCATCATATACACACCCAAATGCTCAACATATATGAAAACCCCCAAATTTGGAATAGGTTATAAACCCTAATTTTTCAATTTCCACAAATTGGGCAAATTAGGCCATTTACATTAAATCAAATGTTTCAATCATCAATCTTTCAACTAATTCATGTCTCAACACAATGAAACAACTCAAGATCAAATCTAGGTCATTTAAGAGTGGGTCAACAACTCTAGAATAGCAACATGGTTTCATAAACCTTAAAAGATTACATATAACTACAATAGTCATATCCTTTCTTCATCATACATGCTTTACAATTCCACCAAAGTTTTCCATCAACAAAAACCACAAAGAACAAAGAAAGAAATAACCTTAGGATATCAAATATGAAAGCCTAGATCCTAAGGAACAATTTCCCTACTAATAGTAAGTTGGAGAAAACTTACTAAAATCAAGCTTTCTTGGATTTTTCTTTCTTTCTCAAAGTTCTTTAAGCTTTCTTCAATGGAGTTTTCCTTTTGTGTAATGTGTATTAGGTTAAGTGTTAAATGAAATGAAAATCAATTTATACTTGTTCAATTAATGCCTTGGCCGAAAATACCAAATACAAAACAAGTAAAATTAATTTCAATTTCATTTCAAGTTCATTTGGTCAACTTTGACAAATATCTTAAAAACAACTTTATTAGATATTTGTTTTGGTCAACAAATGCAACTAACATCATTAACTTTAAATATCCTAACATAAGATATTTATATTTTAATTAATTTAATCATTTAACAATTAAATAATCAATTAATTAATCAAATACAAATATATTAAATATATGTATAATATTTACATTAAATATTAAAAACATATATTCATTTAGGATAAAAGTCAAATAACTCATTTTGACTATTAATTAATGTGTATTTAAATTAATCAAGTATTAAATGTAAATACACAATAATTAAGTAAATGACTATCTAGTCTCTTTAGCATGTAACTTGCGTTTAACCATTAAACGACTTTATAAATAATCAATATTATTTATTAATGTTGCTCTAGTGCTCTACGAGTATGTTTCATTATTGAGACTCTCTAGGTTCAGGTAATCCGTCACGAAATCAAATTTCATGTCCATAATCTATCCACCCGTAGATTATGACGATCACGGATAATCTCGCTAAACCATACAGGTCGAGGTCATGGCAAATGTATAATTCCTCCGTCACAGGTATCCGGATAAATCCCAGAGATATAGATGTAAACGTCAAATCTCTATCGGGACTATCCAGTCGACTATTCTATTAGCAATCTCAAAAAGAATGTTTAGAACTAGCTTCTAAACTTACCACGGGCCCATGGTTTTATCTGACTGCTAATCATATGGACTACCTATGCTCTGGTACACAGAACTGACGGATCCTATCTTGATACACATAGGACACCCTGAGGATCTATCTACACCCAACGAACAGGCGGAGGTCTGATCTAAATAGATCGGTGACGTGACTGCCGTCTAAGTGTAGAAGATGTCTCATGTGCCCACAATGGCATCTCAAGTCTAAGAATCACAAGTGCTACTCAACCCAAGAAGATTCTTATTGACGCTGGTGTACCATCCATTAAGAATCTTCGGTGAGTCGTTCAGTGTTTATCCACTATAAACACCTACACGTCTATACTAGTCTCCAAGACTTATGGTTCATTGAGAAACCATTGGAATCATATATTCCAGTATACGACATGTACCGGTCTCAACGGGTTTACTATACTGACCAAGTAGTGTAAACCTTGACCAGGAACTGTCTGAGAATGACAACGTCATGATACGACTCAATGTCCGTTGCGACGCTTTTGCAACTGTATCATGACTAATCATTCTAAGGTCATTACGTCTTTACCATATAAAAGATTAGATTATATTATAGAAACTGCATATATTATTACTGATAATAACGTTTTACAGAAGTATTTAACAAAAATACAACCGGGAATTGGCGCTCTGAGCACCAACCCCTACAGCTTGATGTGACTTGTGGGCCCCACTCGATTCAAAATGTGAGTGGGCCCGCAAACACTCCCGGGCTCGGGTTCGCTAATTCCGAATTAACAAATTTTCCGTTGCGACGTAATTAAATAATTATGCCTAGCAAAATCACTATTCACGTCGCTAACGAATTAATTCTAAATTAACTCGTTCGCCCGAATTAAAATCCAATTTTAATTCTGCGTCGAAATCCAATTTCGTATAATATATCGAATATATTATTTTATCGATTAATTCCAAATTAATCGTTCTCTCTCTTTAATTAATATTTTATCCCAGATAAAATATCTCAGTAATTAATCCCAGATTAATTTTCTCTCTCTTCTAATTATCCCGGATTAAAGTGCGAGTCATACGTCATCGGTGAATCTTAGGGAAGCGACCCATGAGATCCCCTGATATGTTGGCAGTAAATCCGGTCGTCGGACTATCCGAACACGTACTTACCTAGTACTACATTTTTATCGATTTACAAGACAATGTTGGCTTCTAGCAAAGCGCCATGCCTACCCAATTCTCCAGAAATATCCTTACAGGAATAAGTGATCTATATCAGGCGTAGTATACGTAGTATTGCGTATTACGATCCAGTATTGAATGTCACATGCTAGGCCTGGGGCTGGAATTGTGTCTGCCCCGTACGAAGCACATATCAGATCTCTGGTAACAAGTCTCTATAATCGGATAAACATGACCTAGTCATAATATCCCGATACCTGCAGCATATAAGAGAACGAGTTTCGTATCCTACGTGATCATCATCTCCACTATGACTGGAGTGATACTTCCATCTCGACATCACACCCAATACACTACGATTCTCAATATACCCAGAAGAGGCGTACACAGAACCTGTTAAAGCCCTGGACGACCAAAACCAAAGTATATTGATTGTCGCAAGTATTAGCGGTGCAAGTCTCAGGTTAAGACCAAATACACCTACCCTGATGCGGACTTCTATAGACACATAGTCATACTACCAATGGAATTCCAAGGGGTCTATCCAGAGCGAAGCTGTTTCCGTACCATCGGTAAACACAACCTCCTATTACACTTGCATGAGTATCCTAGACCCAAATATATGAGAACTATGCCGTTATGCCCTCACAACGCGCACAAGTGAAGTCAGAGCCTTGCCCGCATTATCGATGTCCAATCTCGATAATACTATGACTAGGGATGTTTAATGATTAAACCTTCATGGATTGATACTGTCTCATATCATCTCAATCCGGAACTAATCATATAGACCTTTTATCATTTATATATCTTGGTGATCTAATCACAAATGATAAAATAGCAATTTCCTTTATCACATAGTTAATTTGTACAACAACACCATGATCTGTACAAATAGTGATGCTATGGGTCATAACTGTCCAACAATCTCCCACTTGGCCTATAGCCAGTCACTCGAGTTTCCTACACCCGTACTATGTATGGTTCGCTCAAATTTCTACTGAGAAAAAGCTTTCGTCAGCGGATTTGCATGATTATCATCTGATGCGATTTATTCGATCATCACATCTCAACGATGTATGATCCGAACGAATCAGATGAATAGTCGAAGTATATATCTGGATCGTTGATGAGACCATTAATTCTTTAGCCTGTGCTGTCGCCTAGCTCAACTGCTAACAGAACTATATCTAATCTAATTAGATTTATTATCGACCCAAATGGCTTCTATTGCTACCTCAGCTGCAGCAATAATCCACTTTTGTTGTTTATTCGGTAACAGTATCTTGTTTGGAAGATTTCCAGCTCACTGTTCCGTTATTCAAACTGTATAGTATCGTTGTTACGACTTATAGTCGTTATAATCGGTTAGGAAACTTGCAGCAGTGAACCCAGTCACTTCAAGTTCTCATTCTCCATAATTGAAGACAGAATCCTTAGTTCTATAAGATACTAAAGGATGTTCTTAACATCAATCCAGTGACTATTACTTGGATTGGCCTGATTGTGACTCCATATGCTCAAAGCGTATGAGACACCAGGTCGCGTACATTTATTTCAATGTACGAGTTCTCGGAGAGTATCAATAACTTTTAGATCTATCATAGTAGATCTTTATTCCTAGCATAAAGGTTGTTTCTCCCAAGAATTCTACGGAGAATTTTAATGAAAGCCAAGCTTTCACCGATTGTAATATGGGAATATCATTTCCAAGAAATGACATATTATCATTATTTAAGACTTTCACTTTAAGTGTGCTCCCACTAACCTCCTTATATACACAAGAATCATTTTCGTTTTGAATTAAATCATACACCATTATGATTACATCAAAACGATAATTCCAAGAACACTATGCTTGCTTCAATCCATTCATGGATCGAATAACCTGCAAACCTTGTTTGCTAGTTATGGTACGAAAAATTCGTCAGGATGTTGTGAACATCCTCCAAAAGGTTTCCGTTTAAGGAAAGCGATTTTGCCGTTCAGCTGCCATATTTCATAAATGAAACATGCAGCATCAGCAAACATTATCCAAATGGATTTACCGTGGCAACATGTAAAAGGTTTCGTTGTAATCGACACAATGTTGATAACAATACCTTTTCGCTACAAGCCTAGCTTAGTACGTTGGTATGTTGCCTTCCATGTATGTCTTCCTTGAAGACTCATATAGTACCAATAGGCACAATGCCTTGCGGTACATCAACTAGTTTCCAAACTTGGTTGATTTACATGGAATCCATTTCGGACATCATGGCACTTTGCCATAATAGGGAGTCGATACTTTGTATCACTTTCTCATACGTAGTCAGTTCGTATTCCTCAATAAGATTGACATCTTTACGAGGTGAGATCAGAAACCCATACCCCATGTTGTTTTCTGACTTTCTCCGACTTACGTGGTTCTTGTGTATTCGAAGATTATTGGTATAGTTTCATCCTTGATGAACTATTTGTGTTCCATTAGGAATCGGTACCTGGAATAGTATTACTCTTATTTTCATCGAGTTTTACTTTCCTCCCACTTACCACTGCATATAGGTATTCCTCTTAGGAAAACCGCATGGCGAGCAACAATTAAATTGTTCTCTTGTGAGTTGTATAAGTACTATACTTTGGTTTGCCTAGGATAACCTACAATTAGGCACTTATCCGATTTGGGTTTTAGTTTGGTATCATCCAAACATATGCCTACCATACCCAAATCATCAGGATTGAGAAACCTGGTTTCTTTCTTGTTCATATCTAATATGAAGTCTGTCAAACAGATTTTATGGAACCTTATTCAAAATAAGTTTTGCACTGTTTAATGCGTATCCGTAGAAAGAAATGGTAGCTCAGAGCGACTCATGATTAACATTATCATGTCCAACAAAATTCAGTTTCTCCGTTCGGATACACCGTCAAATTGACGTGTTCCGGGAGGAGTCCTCATTGAAAGAATACTATACTCTTTCAAGTATTTGAGAAACTTATTGCTTACGTAATTTCATCATGGTCTAACCGTGATGGTTTTAATACTTTAGCCGATCTGTTTGTTTACTTCGTGTCGAAACTCTAAAAGTTTCCGATATATGTTTCAAAAGAAACACTTAACCATAACGCGATGCCACATCTGTAAAGGTTATGAAATATTCATATACACCTCTAGCCTAGCTAGACATGGGCCCACTTACGTCAATATGAATAAGGGCTAATAGATCGGTGGCATTTGCACTTTTACCAAGTAAATAGTATTTTAGGCACTTTGCCTAATAAACTAGATTCATAGACATTATTTGAATGGAATCAAATTTGTCCTAGTACCCACTTTTCAAAAGTGTGGATATATGAGTCTTGTTTATTGTGTCCCAGACAACAATGCCACATTTAAGTTTTAACTGATTAAATCAGTTTGAGCTATTTGTTTGTCATGTTATACGTTTGAGATTTATTTATATTCAAAATATAAATACTGTTATTCACATCTAATGTGTTTATCTCAATATCATCTTTATAAAATAAAACACTTTAGTGTTCTGGAATATAAAGGTATATCCGCAACAGATTAAACACTGATATAGAGATAATGTTTCTAGTCAAACTAGTCACATTATAACAGTTTCCTAATTTAAGTACACACCCGAAGGGTAGTTCCTAAACTTAGGTATCTACAGTTAAAACAACGACTTTCGTCCCATTTTTGATTCGTAAACAAATCTCAACTGAAGTCAGTATCCTTCTCATAGCAGATTCTGCACACCAGTACATATTTATGTACCACATCCAATATCTAAAATCTAATTTTAATACTAGTAGTGAACATATTTATAACAAACATATTTGAAGTCAGAGCCTTGCCCGTCTTCAATTCCTTCATGTATGACATGTCCATATGACAGTCACGCTTCCGTGATCTCGTTTGCCACAATTTAGGCAGACATTTTGGGATATGTCCTTTATCTTCCCAGAAAACTATAATGATTTTGCCTTTGCCCATTTTCCACACCTCCAGAAGCCTTTGGCCAAGCCTTGGCCTTCTGGAATGTTGAAGTAAGATGCGCCTTGCGCTTCTCGCCTCTCGCCTTATTGCAAACTTTGGCTTTGTCTCCTTGAGTATAGACATTAACTCTCCAAGAGTTTACTATTGCAATTTTTAGTACTTCTAAAATCTAAAGATAGATTTATGAAGATCCTTCAATTTCATTATCATACTATAAGGATCTAATCCTTAGTTCTCAATAAGAAATTAAGAAGTCAATTTGGCAAGCATAATGGATTAAGCACTAAAGTTATCATCACATGAATCTTCCAAAGATCATGCTCTACTATTTGCTTAACTCAAGGGCTTAGGCCCAAGATGTTATTTTATCAAATAAAGTAACTTCTTAGTTTTCAGGACTATCCTGAAGTTTTATTCCCAGTTTGAAAATTAAAGTTGTTTAAATACATTTTCACCCAGGATTATGTTTTAAACACTAATCTTTCAATTTTATCATGATTCTAATAGTCCAACTATTTAATCAACGATTTAGGTATTATTTAATATAATGATTACTATAGTCCAACTATATAATCAACTATAATTTAATTTAATTTAATTATATTGATTACAATAATCCAATTATAAAATCAACTATAATTTAATTTATTAATTCAAATATATTGATTACTATAATCCAATTATATAATCAACTATAAATGAAATAGTTTGAATACAGTCCAACTGTTTTTAAAACAACTATTAAATATTAGTCCAACTAATATATTAATTTATTTGACGAATAATTTGAATGAGCGCGTATGGCAAGTAACTAAACGAATATTGAAAATTTAATACTGGCCTCCCACTATTTTTCGACGAGCCTCTAACCCTCTGTTGAGTACTCGGGAAACCTTGTTTCCTAGTGGGCTAGGATCCAGTTAAATAACACACAATCTTGACTTTGGCCAACAAATTGTATGATAATTAACTAGATAGATCTCTAAGATCAATTTGATCCCATCCAATTCCTAGATCCAATAGGTGGACATCCAAGTCCGAAATATATATCTTATATATGCCAATATATCCAATATATTGCCAAACCTTTTTCCTCTGAATCAACTAAGCCTTGGCTTTGACACAACAAACTTAGTGATCCCAGTTAAGCGGAACACATTGACCTTGGAAAGCTTCGTAATCAATGTCGATGGACAAGAAGTGATCTTGACTTTGGCCAACAAATCACAACTTGGACAAGACACCAATATGGAACAAACCTTTCATGATTCAAACACATCCGCGACGGACAAAGGTCTTGACTTTGGCCAACAAACCAATGCCAGTCTTGGATCTTGAGTAAGAATCACTCAATGGAAGGAAAAACGCTTAATATGATGTTAAGGGTTTTTTCGCGTGTAATTGGCAACCAATTAATTATCTTTGTTAAGGTCTCATCATCATACACCCTTAAACATGCATTCTAAACACATAATAAGGCGCATATAAATAAAATAATAATGATATGCGGATGGATACTTTACACATTGTTCCTAGAACAAATCTCTCACTTTCCTCTCTCCCGCTAGCACATGTATTACTTCTACCCGATTACATAACACTTCTAAAGAAAACTCATTTACATAGAGGGGAATATGTGAGAAGAGAAATACAAAGAGTAAGGAGGTAATAGGCTGGACACGCATGTCTAATTTAATAAATTCTAAATTTATTACAACAATTTCCAAAATTGCCCTACCCATCTAATATCTATCCAATATACATTATTCATACATCGCATTCATGTATTCACACAAGCATGTTATCAATCAATCTAATCCAATTAATTAATCTGAATATTAATGACCATCCAATGTTCAAACAACGATTTGATTTTGTGCGAGTCCAACTCGTTTTGCGAATAAGTACTCAAAGTACAAATTCTTGAATTAAATTAAACTACAACATTAAATCCAAATTAATTTGTATTTAATACTAATTCACTATTTAATTCCAAATTAAATATTACACTTTATTAATGAACCTTAGCGACTTAGATTCTAAATCTAATCGTTATGGGTCACAAAGCCCGATTAACATCCAATGTTAATTTAATTAAAGTCCAATGGGCTTTTAATTAATTTCTTAATGCATGGACTTTTGGTCAATATGGGTCAAACCCAAATACCAAAGCTCATTTAAGGAATCACCCTTATTTGCCGAGAAACCAATTTAGGCCCATTAGGCCCAATTAAAGTATTAAAGGTCCATAGTCATAATTGGACTTTATGGATATGGTTTTGGGCCCAATTGGATCCAACCAATTTAGCTTAAACCTAATCTTGGTACAACCAAGCCCATTTAAGCCCAATTACAACTTTACAAGCCCAATTCCAAATTTGGCCCAATTAATTAAATTACTAAAATTCCAAATTTTATAATCTAATTAACTTAAAGTGTATGCCATAATTAATTAACCAAATTAACATTTCTAAAACACAAATTTGTACAATTAATTATGCTCGTTTTCATCAATTCATGTCCAACACAATTGAATCAAAAATCAACTCATTATCATGCTATACATGTCACGGCTTTTTAGGGGTTTTTCAAATCGATTTCGATTTCAATCCAATTGAATCCTAAATCAACATTTCCCACATGATTCCAACTCATCCAATGATTAAAATTAAAAAATACCATGACATTAGGGCATTGATAGATTCGGCCAAGCCAACCAATTAGGGAAAAATTGATCCAATCAATATTTCATGAAATTGATCATGCACAACTTCAATTAAACATCATTCAAGCATACTCAATCAAACAATTTCATCAAATCATGCTCAAATTGATTTTACCCAATTTTAACCCTAAATTCAAGTTTCATGCTTAATCTTGCTCTGATACCATTGTTGGGTTTCTCTAAGGTCCCAAGGATCAATTCAAGCAATGAAACAACTTGTGAATACTCGTAAAAGTATGGCGGAATCATACTTACAATGATCGGTTGAGGCGATGCGAGGAACAACGAAAATCTTCAAGCTTTGGCCCATGGAAGCTCACGGCTTTTGCAGAAATTTGGCCTCCAAATTTTCGGTCATGTCCTCCTCCAAGCTCCAAGCTTTGGCTAGTGATTCCATGTTCACAAGTGGGTTTCCCTATCACCTTCGCAAGACCCCGAATGTGTTTTAGCACTCCGGAAATTTTACCGCAAAATTTCCCTTTAGCTTCCTTCATCTCTCGGCAATGGCAGTGAAAGAAGAAGAAAAATAGCCCCTTGGGTGTGAGAGGAGAGGAGAGGAATGAGAGAGATATTGAAGTGTTGTGTGTTAAAAAATTGATTTCAAAAACCAATTAAATGATATACCAAATATTTGGTATTTGTTCATTTAATTTCTTACACAAATTGGAGTGTATTTCAAGTCTCTACCAACTCCACCAAAACCCATCAAGTTAAAGAACCTTTAAAGTGACAAGTGATGTGACGCTTGATGTGACTTGTGGGCCCCACTCGATTCAAAATGTGAGTGGGCCCGCAAACACTCCCGGGCTCGGGTTCTCTAATTCCGAATTAAAGATTTTTCCGTTGCGACGTAATTAAATAATTATGCCTAGCAAAATCACTATTCACGTCGCTAACGAATTAATTCTAAATTAACTCGTTCGCCCGAATTAAAATCCAATTTTAATTCTGCGTCGAAATCCAATTTCGTATAATATATCGAATATATTATTTTATCGATTAATTCCAAATTAATCGTTCTCTCTCTTTAATTAATATTTTATCCCAGATAAAATATCTCTGTAATTAATCCCAGATTAATTTTCTCTCTCTTCTAATTAATCCCGGATTAAAGTGCGAGTCATACGTCATCGGTGAATCTTAGGGAAGCGACCCATGAGATCCCCTGATATGTTGGCAGTAAATCCGGTCGTCGGACTATCCGAACACGTACGTACCTAGTACTACATTTTTATCGATTTACAAGACAATGTTGGCTTCTAGCAAAGCGCCATGCCTACCCAATTCTCCAGAAATATCCTTACAGGAATAAGTGATCTATATCAGGCGTAGTATACGTAGTATTGCGTATTACGATCCAGTATTGAATGTCACATGCTAGGCCTGGGGCTGGAATTGTGTCTGCCCCGTACGAAGCACATATCAGATCTCTGGTAACAAGTCTCTATAATCGGATAAACATGACCTAGTCATAATATCCCGATACCTGCAGCATATAAGAGAACGAGTTTCGTATCCTACGTGATCATCATCTCCACTATGACTGGAGTGATACTTCCATCTCGACATCACACCCAATACACTACGATTCTCAATATACCCAGAAGAGGCGTACACAGAACCTGTTAAAGCCCTGGACGACCAAAACCAAAGTATATTGATTGTCGCAAGTATTAGCGGTGCAAGTCTCAGGTTAAGACCAAATACACCTACCTTGATGCGGACTTCTATAGACACATAGTCATACTACCAATGGAATTCCAAGGGGTCTATCCAGAGCGAAGCTGTTTCCGTACCATCGGTAAACACAACCTCCTATTACACTTGCATGAGTATCCTAGACCCAAATATATGAGAACTATGCCGTTATGCCCTCACAACGCGCACAAGTGAAGTCAGAGCCTTGCCCGCATTATCGATGTCCAATCTCGATAATACTATGACTAGGGATGTTTAATGATTAAAACTTCGTGGATTGATACTGTCTCATATCATCTCAATCCGGAACTAATCATATGGACCTTCTATCATTTATATATCTAGGTGATCTAATCACAAATGATAAAAGAGCAATTTCCTTTGTCACATAGTTAATTTGTACAACAACACCATGATCTGTACAAATAGTGACGCTATGGGTCATAACTGTCCAACAACTAGGGCTAGTAAAAACTTTAATAAAATAAAAGACATAAAGTAAAATGCTGAAAAGTAAATTGCTGAAAAGTAAATGACGGAAAGTAAATGCTGAAATTAAATACTAAAAATTAAATACTGAAAAGTAAATGCTAAAAGTAAATTACTGAAAAGTAAATACTGAAAGTAAATTACTAAAAAGTAAATGCTGAAAGTAAATTGCTGAAAAGTAAATGCTGAAAGTAAATTGCTGAAAAGTAAATAAAGTAAAAGTACAATAAAAGAAAATGCTGAGGTAAAAGGATCCACTTTTATTAATTCTATTTTAGATATCTCTCTTAATATAATATATTAACTTTGCATGATTATTACCAACCAGCCATATAGGCGATATCCAGATTAAGTCAAATTAATAATTAATTACCAACTGACCAATCAGGCGATATCCAGATTAAGTCAAATTAATAATTAATTACCAACTGACCAATCAGGCGGTATCCAGTTTTGTCAGGTTAAAACCAATTTAAATAATTACCAACCGACCAATATGGCGGTATCCTCGTTAAGTCAGGTTTTAATTAGTTTATATATTATAATTAAGGGAGATTAATCTAAATATTAGTAATAAAAGTTTTACCTTTTACCCCAACAAAGGGGAGTTACCTCCTCATTACTGAAAAGTAAAAACTGAAAATTAAAGAAAGAAAAGTACTGTGCGTAAAAGTAAATTGCGGAAAGTAAAAACTGAAAAGTAAAGAAAAGAAAGTGCGAAAGCGGAAATTAATTACTGAAAGCTGTAAATAAACAAACAAGATACAATCTTCTTAGTATTCTTAAGGAATTCCTTAGAAGAAAGCATGAATTTACAAATGAAATGGCTTGGTATTTATAGGTAAAATTTTGCCTCCATCAAATCATCCACCAAATCCATTATTAATTGCTCCACTAATTGCTCCACCAAATCTATTATTAATTGCTCCACTAATTGCTTATCATGTTTGGTGGTGATTTAATAATTTTTATTATTTATTTAATAATTTATTTTTTTGCTTTGAAAATGATTGAAAATGACTTTAATAATTACACACAACACACTTCTGGATGGTTCATCAAATTCGAGCATGAAATCTTCTGATTTTGAAATTATATTGTCTTTTAAAATTGTATATCTTTGAGTCTTCTTTAATATGGAACTTGAATCCGCTCAATCCGATATCGGAGTAAAAAGTTATGCCCAAAATACGAAAGATGCGCAAAATTGGAATTTCCAAAACTGCACTTCGTTAAAACGCCCTTTCAAGTTTCCAATCTCCAAAATTAATATGTCAAGTCCAATTTTTGCCCTTATTTGACCCACATTTCGTCCTTAATAATTTTATTGTGTCCCAATATTATTTTATCTGCAAAATAAACTAAAACACATCAAAACGTTCATCAAATCCGAGAAACTAAACAAAATATTAAGTAAAAGAGACGGTAAATATTGATATATTTTGCGCTCATCACACCCCCAAACCTAACATTTTGCTAGTCCTCGAGCAAAAAAAACAAAATAAAATACAAGAAATAATTAAAATTAAACTAAGCCACTTTCGTAGGGATCACAGTTGCATTTAGCATATGCAACAAGCCTTTAAACCCCTAGGTGTCCCTAGTGGACGAGTTATAGTATCGTGAGGGCTTACATCAACGATACCCACAAACGTTTTACAAAATTAAAAAGATAATAAAACTAATGCACACAAAAGCAAAAAGGCAAGAGAAAATAGAATAAAGAAGTTAGTGACTAATCAGGTGAAACTTCTACTCCAAGTTACTAGTTGTTTTATTTCTTTCTAAATTACTGAATAAGTAAATTCTCCGATTATATTTACCATTCTTCATATTCACAGCCGATAAAATATTAATCAACTCATTTTTGCCCACAACAGTCACAAGTATAGTTGATAAGAGAGTAATATTTTTGTCCTAAAGTTTTATCAGAATTCACACCTTTTTGCAGCAATGGAATAATTTTTCTGATTTTTCTGATTTTTTCTTTTGATTTTTGATTTTTTTTTATATACAATATCTTCCATCTATGTAGCGAGAGTTGGGTCGGTGGCTCCCAAACCAGTTGGCTTTAGGGCACCAGGTGTTAAGACACCCCTACGGACTTAATTACTCAGACTTCAGATATATATATTTTTGCAACATCCTTGATCCATATAGCAAGCTTTGGGCCATTGACTCCCAAACCAGTTGGCTTTAGGGCACTAGGTGTTAAAACACCCTTACAGACTTAATAACTCGGATCTCAGACTTTTTTTTTTACTCCATCACTTTTTGAGATGCTTCCTCCAATTAAACTAGAGCACTGAATATTACAAACTTTTCAATTATAACTCATGTCTGTATGTTATTATGCATGTTGATAATACCTGCTAACTGAGCATATGAAGATCCATTTTAGTCAGTTTAATGGAGAATTTACAAATTAAATAATTCAAAAGGAAATAAACAAAAATTAACTTGTTCCGAATTAGGTTTGAGATACGTCTCAGGAGTGGAAACTCCTTACTCAGCTATCTCTTACCGATTTCATATTTTTATTCAAAATAAAAACGCAAAAACGCAAAATATTTTTGTAATTTTTGAAATTTTTTTATTTTTTTTGTATTTTTCGAAAAATGTTGGACTAAAAATAAAAATAACACACAACTAAAAATAAGATACTGATCAACTAATTCCCTCCCCCAAACCTAAATGAGACATTGTCCCCAATATCTTAAACAGTAGAAGCAGAGTTTAGAAGATAATACCTGGTTAGCTGAAATTCTACACGAAAAGTTAAAGGTTAAGATCCAGATTAATCCAACGCCTCTTACCATGATCGTCCTCGGACCAATTTATCTTTGAAAGGATACGGTCAATTTGTGTTTCATAGGCTAAGATTTGGTCAATTAGATCCGGAGCAATTCTGGCAGTGAAGAGGAGTTCTTTTAAAGGTTTTGACACGAACCATTTCTCCGGGCATCATCAAGAATACACAAAGAAAATCATAAAATCCTTCAACGTTGTACAGTCCAAGTGGTTTTTGGTCTATGTTCAAGTTTGCCCAAGATAACACTATAAAAATTTCCTCCAATGTACCCAAGCCACATGGCAAAGCAATAAAAGCATCAGAACGGTTAATCATTTCTACCAGTCGTTCAGACATACCTGGCATAATTAGCTCTTCTCCGTTTGATGGTCCAATAAGATTTGCCTCCACCAAGGGTTTTGGTATGATTCCCAAAACGTGACTGCCTCCTTCCTGTATGGCCTTTGAAACGATCCCCATAAGTCCAAGATTGCCTCCGCCATATACTAAGTGCATATTCCTTGCAGCTAAGACTTGACCCAATTCATGTGCTGCGTCTATGTATTGTGGTTTAGTACCAACACTAGTACCGCAAAACATACAGATGTTTTCAACTCGTCTTCTTGAAGTGGCTTCCATTTTTTATGTATTTCTTTCTCAACTCTGGATGACTTCAAAAGTGTAATGACATGATGAATTTATAGAACCTGAAAAGGGTGAGTAATAATAGCACTAGTATCTTCCAAAGGACGATTGTTAGCTAAACGATAAAAGAAATCATGAAAGGTCAAAAAGTCTGGATTCTGTCTACGAAAATAAAGATAATTACAAAAGAAAATTAAATCAAAGCAATAATTAAGGCAAAGGAATTGTGTATGCAATACGCCATTCGCTTAGTATAAATTCATCAGGATGCGTCTCAAGAATCCATTCCTTACTCAGCCATCACTATGTGAAGAAAAATTGAGAGAAAACCTAAGAAGATAAAGGTTGGAAATGAAGAGCAGATGCGACGGCCGCTGTTTTAATTCCAGATATCGTGTGCGCGTCGCGACGTGAAAATTGTACTTGAGTCGTGACGCGGTGACCTAGGGTTAGGGTTCTGTGTTTGGCCTCTATGACGTGACACGCAGGGTATCTTATGTCGCGATGCGTGATTTTTTTTATTATTTTTTTGGCAAAATCAAGTCTTTCGACGAATAAATCCACTGGGACGCGTATCAAGAGTTGACTCCTTACTCAGCCGTCTTTACTGGATTGACTTCTTATCCTCGCGATTTTGTCAAATTTATTCTGTGATAATCCCGCTTTCACTGGCTTGCTTTGCCTAAAATACTCCGTTTTTGTTTTTCCCTGCAAAAATAGTACATAAAATTAAAAAATCTACAATATGTATATATAAAATATGAGAATAAAATATTAAATAAAAATAAAATTTTTGCATGGGTTGCCACCCTGCTAGCGCTAAATTTTTCGTCTTCAGCCAGATGTGTCTAACGTTCATCTATCAAAGAGGTTTCATCGTCGTTTTGGATTTCCGATTAAAGACAATCCCGTGTGCGTTGCTTTTGAAGGGTCTTTTCCAACTGTAAAGTGGCAAAAAGAATTTTTTTTCCCATTCAGTGCTTATGCCATCTTTTTTATCTTTGTCGCTCCAATGATTCTGGAAAGAAAATTAGGAGGTCTCGTGTGGTGCTTGACTTTGAATGGAAGTTCCATTTTGTCAAGCTTCTGGGTGATGTCTTTGATCTGCACTCCCCAAAACAGTGATGTTTTTCCTGAATGTTTGAGATTTTCAATATGGTCAGTCATTTGCTTATCCATTTGTCCTGCATATTGTTCCATCTTTTCCTCACAGATGTATTTTAAAATTTCTGCATTCAGTTCTTCATCTGTCATTTGTGAAATGCATGCTCCATAAGTGTCAACCAGAGGATGTAAAGTGGTGTCAGATTTTAGATGTTCATCCTCTGATATGACTGGTTCAGGTAGATCTTCTTCAAATATTTTTACAATGCAAGCTCCAAGATCTTCATTTTTAGGATACAAAATTTCATCCTCAATTTTTGTTGGCATAAACAGCTCTGCTTCTTCATCCTCGTCAGAGTCTGAATAATAAAAATCAAATAGAGACTTTCGGGCTTCTGAACTGATACCTCAGATTCCTGATACTGCTCAGCCTCCCCCTCTGCTAAAGTGTCATCATGAAATGCTTGGTACTCGAAGACTTTATCAGTGTCATCTGCTCCGTGAGATATGTAATTCAGGTTTTCTGTTAATTGTCTAATTTGATATGTCATTCTTTGTATGGATTCCGCTTAACTCTGAAATTGTGCATCAAATTGAGCTTCTCGTTTCTCGAACCAATCTTTGAGCATGTGAAACATCTGATCTTCTTCTGATGGTTCTGGTTCTTGATGAAGATCAAAGGTTGATGGTGGATTAGATGGAAAATAAGGTCAGGGAAATATGCAGGTTCTTTATATGAAGGTCTCTGATAGTTCTGCCACCCTGAATTGTAGTAGTGATTTATGCTCGGGTGGTTACCATCACATATCTCGCATCTCCCCATTGTGTTCTATTGAGAAAATGTAGTATTGCTTGGTTTTGACATCCAGTGATAGTTATTGGATTGAACAACATGCCTAAAAAAAACGGACTATTGTTCCCTGATTTGAGGTGTATCTTCACCTCGTAAAACTCGTAATTCTTTTACCACCCAATTAAGATCCATGTCAACCACCTAAAAAATAAAAGAAAGAAATAAAAATTACAAATAAAAATAAAGAAAATTAGATACAAGTAAATTGGATAGCTTCAAAATTAATAACTCAAGAAAAATAAGTCCCCGACAACGGTGCCAAAAACTTGACCTGTGTAATCACACGCGTATAACGCAAGCGCACGTATCATTCAAGTAGTATAAAAATATCGATCCCACGAAGACTTAATTTCTACTGTTGTTATTAATTGTTGATTCTATTTATTTACAGGTATCTAGTTATAGGGAGAAGGGAATGATCACTAGATTGGTTGGTTGAATATGGATTTGCTGATTAAATAAATAAAATAAACAAAAGAAAATACTAAGGAAAATAAAGAAAAGACATAAATATATACGGTTGTTATTCAACACAATATTATTCTAATGATGAATTGATTCTTTTATATATGTGTAATAAATCAGTTTGCTAACCTGGAACACAAAGATATACAAAAGCCTATTCCAATGGTCAGATGCAAACACCCAAAATAACCCAATTAATCATATTCCTATGTTAACCAAGTTACATGAATTCATTAAGTGTAAGTTCCAATTGTAGCTACCCATGCCCGACAAGTATATTTCTATCATGTAAGGAAATCTAATAAAGGGTTATCTATCTTCAAGGAAGATCGTGAGCTATTGAATCTAAGGCTGAAACCTAAAATCCCTTTTCCAAGTTCATTTCAAGTTTACCACATCAATCTTATTGGTGATCAAGCAACAAGAAGCATTAAGCTTAAGATTCAATAAACAAACTAAAGAATTACCCATTATATAATTAAATCAATTATTAAACATGTGAATATTGTGTTTCATCACTTCCCTAGAATAAAAAGAAAATGATGGGGTTAGGGGATCCATATTTAATATTTCAAACCTAGGAATATCACTTATTATAATATATAAATTATTTTCATCAGGAATTAATAATGTCAAACATATAAAATCAGCCATATAGGCGGTAATTCATTTTAGTGCAACTACACCAACCATATAGGCGGTAATTATCTGTCACATAAAGACCGGCCATATAGGCGGTAAAGTAATTTATATTTAATCCGACCATATAGGCGGTGATATAGTCTGTCATTAATTAGTCTGATTATATTATAATTTATAAATTATAATTAAGTGAGATCGACCTAGTTAATCATATTAAATGTTTCACCCTTTTCACAGCGAAAATTTAACTACAAAACATAAAAGAAAATAAAAGTACTGAAATTAAAATTACTAAAAATAAAAATACATAATTAAAATAATTACAAACAAGATGCAATCCTTAAGCTTATTAGAAACCTAAGGAAAGCATGGAAATCAAAATGTGAAATTGAACTCAATTTATAGACAAATTTTCTTCATGTGCGTCGCGACGCGTTAAGGTCTACGCTGAGCTGTCAACGCGGCTTTGACCTGTTGACTACTGATGTGGCACGTGGAATCTGTCGGCCCAATAGAATGCTGACACGTGTCCCGCGGTTTGTTCGGTCCAATTATATATTGACACGTGGCAGAAGATGATTGGCTGATGATGACGTGGTTGACATATGGCAAGCTGACTCGACATGTGGCTGATGTGGCTGACACATGTCAGACACGTAGATGACATATGGCAAACATGTGGCACGCGGTTGATACGGTCCAATTGGATGATGACACGTGGCACATGTATTGTCGCACGACGCACGTTAGCAGATCTTATGTGATGATGACACGTGGCAGGCGCACATTAGCAACAACGCATATTAGCAGACTTCTCAGATTTTGACACGTGTCCCGACATATTTTAGCAGAACTCGGTGCACGTTAGTAGTCGCGACACAGATGTTACAGCGAGTCGCGACGCTCAAATTACCATTTTGCCCTTTTTGTATTTTTTCCACTGTTTTGGCCTAATTTGATTCCAATGCTTCCCAAACTTTATTTATCTACAAAACAACACAAAACACATCAAAATATTCACAAAACCCAAGAAACTATACAAAATATTATGTTAAATGAGTGGGAAATAATGATATAATTACCACTCATCACTTACCTCTTGAGCGCTAGATGAGTTCTTGAGGGCCATGAATATATGATACACATTGGGATGTGTATTATGATACCATGGAAAGACACTAGAGAAAGTAGGAGAAATTGTTAGGGTTGGTGCTCTGAGCACCAATCCGGATCGTATTTATGTCTGATTCATGAATACGAGCAATACATTTTTCCATGACATTACTAATTTAAATGGTTGCACCTCTTGTCTTTTATATACGTATTCGATCTAATTTCGATTAGAATTATTAGATTGAAACTAAATCCGATGTAGTGATATGTATATATAATAGACAAAGAACCCATGATTTACAACGTAGTGCACAGTTGCAACATAGCTTGTAATTGACATTGGGAAGTGTCACTATAAGTTGTATATCCTCAAATTAAGTTTCTGGTCAAGATTTACTAACACAGATCAGTTAGTAAAATCCGCTGAGACCAGTACATGTCGTATATCGGACTTGGTCCGATGGTTTATCCCAATGAACCATGAGTTTTGGGAGACTCGTATAGATGTGTAGGTGTTTATTTGATAAATAATGAATGACTCACCGAAGATTTCCTAATAGATGGTACACCAACGTCAATAGGAATCTTCTCGGGTTGAGTAGCATAATGATTCATTGACTTGAGATACCACTGTGGATATATGAGTTATCATCCACACTTATATGGCAGTCACGTCACTGATCTAGACCTACACATGTTCGTTGGGTGTGGACTCATGCTCATGATATCCTGTGAGTATCAAGAAAGGATCCGTCAGTTCTGTGTACAGAGCATAGGTAGTCTATATGTGATTAGCAATCTATTAAATCTATGACCATAGTATATTTCGGGAGTGAGTTCCGAATGTTATTTAGAGATTGCTAATAGATACGTCGACGAGATTATTCCTATAGAGATTTGACGTTTATATCTATATCTCTGGGATAATCTGAATACCTGTGACAGAGGGATTATACGTATGCAATGACCTCGACCTGTATGATTCAGCGAGTTTATCCCTGGTCGTCCTAATTTACGGGTGGGTGAATTATGGACACGAAATTAGATTTCGTGACGGATATGCCTGAATCTAGAGAGTCTCACTAATGAAATTTACTCGTAGATCACTAGGGCAACTGTTATGAATAATACTGATTATTTATAACTCATTTAAAGGTTAAACGAAAAATACATGCATTCGGGGCCTAATGGTCATTTCCGAATTAATGTTTATTTGTATTTAATACTTGATTTTATTAAATACACATTAATAAAATATAAATTTGGGATATTTGGGATATATCATTAATATATGTATTTGAGATATTTAACATAAATATAATACATAAAATTAAGATATTTGTATTTAATTATTTAATTGTTAAATAATTAAATTAATTAATAAAATAAATATCTTTAGTAATGATTTATTTAGGAAATGACATGTTATCATTGGAATACATTTTGATTCACTTTATAACAGATAAGGTGTTAACTTTATTAAGTAAAATGTGGACTAATGATATTTGAACAAAATAAAATAATTGTTGTTTTATTTATTTAGCCAAAAATTTGGCCATGTGAGAAAGATATACAAAAAATTATTTTGTTTTTATTTTTCATATTGACACAAGTTTAACAAATTTTTTACAAAGTGAGTTGAGAGAAAATTGAAGAAAGAAAGGAAAATCAAAGCAAAAAATTTAGAATTTTTGTAAGTTTCTTGCACTTTCTTCTATATAGAAAATGTTTCTATTATTCTTAACTTCAGATTGTGTTGTTAAGTTTATTTCTCTACTCTTTGAATTTGTTATTAAATTTGTTGAAAGCTTGTTTTAAGGTGTTAAGCATGTATGATTAATTTATAAGCTTATTAGTGTAATTAAGCTTAATAAATTAATTAGAAAATTAACGTTGCCATTCTAGAGTTAATTAGCCATTCATAATTAACCTAGAATTATTCTTGATTAATTTCATGATGGTGAGACTTGATTGGTGTGGTAATTGGATGATTAAAGTATTGAATTTTGTCAATTTAATGTAAATTGTGAAATTGGAATAATTTATGAAATTAGGGTTCTTAATGTTAGAGTTGGTGCTCAGAGTGCCAATTCGGATCGTATTTATGTCCGATTTATAAATATGAGCAAATTTATTTTCCATAATATTACTAATTTAATGGTAGCATCCTTCTCTTTTATACACTTATTCGATCTAATTACGATTAAATATCTGATTATGATTGGATCGAAACTAAATCTGGTTTAGTGATACATGTATATTAGACAAAAACCCTAGGATTTACAATATTGTGTGCAGTTACAATGTAGTTTGTAATTGACATTGGGAAGCACACTATTAGATGTATATCCTTAAATAAAGTTCTTGGTCAAGATTTACTAACACGGGTCGATCAGTAAAATCCGCTGAGACCAGTACATGTCGTATATCGTGACTTGGTCCGATGGTTTATCCCAATGAACCATGAGTCTCGGGAGACTCGTATAGATATGTAGGTGTTTATTTGATAAGACACTGAACGAATAACTGAAGATTTCCTAATAGATGGTACACCAACGTCAATAGGAATATTCTCGAGTTGAGCGAGCATAGTGGTCCTTCGACTTGAGATACCACATTGGGATATATGAGTTATCCTCCACACTTTGATAGCAGTCACGTCACGATCTATTCATGATCAAACCTCCGCCATTTCGTTGGGTGTGGACTGATGCTCATGATATCCAGTGCATATCAAGATAGGATCCGTCAGTCCTGTGTACAGGGCGTAGGCATCCTCACCTGTTTACGATCTAGTAAATCCATGGCCGTGGTATAACTTTGGAAATCAGTTTCGAGTGTTATTTAGAGATCGTAAATTAAAATTCGACTATATTATACCGAAAGGGTTTGACGTTTTTATCTATACCCCATGTATAATATGGATAGCCTGTGACAGAGGGATTATACGTATGCAATGACCTTGGTTTGCATAGTTTAGCGAGATTATCCATGATCGTCATAATCCATGAGTGGGTGGATTATAGACACAAAATTAGATTTCGTGACGACTAAACCTAAACTTAGAGAGTCTCACAATATGAAGTGTACTCGTTGAGCACTTGGGCAACGCGATATGAATAATACAGATTATTCATAATACTTCAACGAATTAAATGAGTTAATTCGAATCATTTAATTGGTTAAACTATAACACATGGATTATGAGATTTTGGCCAATCGTAATTATTGTGTATTTGTATTTGATACATAATACGATTAGATACATATTTATTATTTATCAAATGAGATTTTGACACATGTCATAAATATATGTATTTTTTATTTATTTTAAATAAAAATAAAAATATAATAAAAATTATATTAATTGATTATTTGGATATTTAAATGTTAAATATTTAAATGATTAATTAATAAACTTTTTTCATAAATGTTATGAAATTTGTCCAATTATTATTGGTTTATATGGCATGAATTTATTAAGCTAAATTTGTCCAAATTTGATTTGCCAAGATTAAAGCTTATCTTGATTTAATTGATTTAAATCACAAAATGGACAAAAATGCCCATAGAGTCGGTCATAACCAAAATAAAAGAGGGGAAGTTTTCTTTTCTTCTTCACTTGGTCTCTATGGCCAATCCATCTACAAAATAAACCCTAAGATTATGGTTTGATGAAACCATGAAGAAAAAGAAGGAAAATCGAGGAAAAAGCTAAGGATACAAGAGAATTAAAAGTAATTCTTTATACCCCAAGCTTAGAAAATTTAGTTTCTTGTTTCCTGATGATCTAGAAAGGTTCTAAGGTTCCTTTAAATCTGAAAATTGGGGATTTTAGTTTTGGATGATGAATTGGAAGCTTATGATGCATGTATGAAGTGATTTGGGTAGTATTATTGTAATATTTTGACCGACGTTGTCACACGCGTATAACGCAAGTGCACATATCGTTCAAGTAGTATAAAAAGTATCGATCCCACGAGGACTTAATACCTAAGCTATTAATTTGTGAAGTCAAATGTTTAAAAGTATCTAAAGGATTGATTGTTTTGATTGGAATGATGATTTTAAATTTTTAAAACAAGTAAATAAAATTGCGCGAGGAAAATTCAAATTTGTAAAACTATCCAGGGTTGTGAATTATTCTAATATCTTTTAAAAGATGAAGTGGTTATTTCACGTTTGTGTAATATATTGGTTTACTAACTTGGAACATGAAAATATGTAAACGCCTTTTCCGATGGTCAGTTACAAATACCCAATGTAACCCAATTAATCATATTCCTATGTCAACCAAGTTATCTAAATTCATTAAGATTAAGTACCAATTATGGTTACCCCCGCCGACATGTATATTCCTATCCTGTAAGGAAATCTATTAAACAGTTATCTATCATCAAGGAAGATTGTGGGCTATTAAGTCTAAGTCTGAAACCTAAAATTTATTTGTCAAGTTTATTTTAATTTTACCAGATCAATCTTATTAATGGCCAGTTAACAAGAAACATTAAGTTTAAGACTTAATAAGTAAACCTTTATATTACCCAAATTATAAAATAACCCCTTGTAACCCGGTGATATTGGATTTCATCACAACCCCAGATAACGGACTTAGTTACGACACATATCTAAGGCAAATAACAGCTTAAATAAAATAAAAGACATAAATTAAATGCTTGAAATTAAATAAAGTAAATGCTGGAAATTAAAAATGTTAAAGTACGATAAAAGAAAATGCTGGGGGTTAGAGGATCCACTTTTAATATTTCAAAATTAGAAATCTCCCTTATTCTCAATATTTACCGATTAATTAACCAGACCAGAAAGACGGTAATTTCATTTGTCTCAATTAAATCCAACCGACCATATAGGCGGTAACAATGTTATTACCTAAACCGACCATATAGGCGGAAACTACGTTTGAAATGAAAAACCGACCATATAGGCGGTAAATAAGGTTGTCACCTAAACCGTCCATATACCCGGTAACTAATTAATCCAAGTTTTAATTAAAATAAGGGAGATTAATCTAATTCATTATATTAAAAGTCTCACATTTTCACCCCAGCAGAATGAGATTAAATGCTCTTGCTGTAAAAGAAAACACACAAAATTTTATTAATTAAATAAAAGAAAATAAAAGAAAACTTAAATAAATATACAAGACACTTTCCTTTAGGTTTTCATGGAGAAATTCCTCCAAAGAAAGCATGAAAAATTTACAAAGTTTAGCTTGGTATTTATAGGAAAATCTAAAGGCTTCCACCAATTTCTCCATCAAACATGGCAGCAAACATGACACCAAACATGACATCAAACATGACACCAAACATGACACCAAACATGGCACCAAATCCTCCATCAAACATGCAAGCTTGTTTGGTGGAAGTTTGTCAATTTTATTTATCTTTTATTTATTTTATATTTTGAAAATGACTCTATTAATTACACAAAATATACTAGATTATTCATCAATTTTGGTCTTACAAACTTCAGAATTCAAAAATATTTAAAACTTCAAAGTTATAGATATTTGTGTCTTCTTTAATCTGAAACTTGAATCAGCTCAATCAGATATCAGATGAAAACGTTATGGCCAAAATACCAAACTTGTGCAAAACTAGAATTTAGGACTGCACTTCGTGATGTGTATAGTAAATTTCCGTTTTTACCTTTTTTTGCTTCGGATTTCATCGTTTTAGCCCCGAGTTGATTCCATAAAATTCCGATACTTTATTTATCTACAAAATACATCAAAACACATCAAAACATTCATCAAACCCGAGAAACTAAACAAAATATTAGGTAAAAGGAGCGGTAAATATTGATATGTTTTCCGTTCATCACACCCACAAACCTAACGTTTTACTAGTCATCGAGTAAAACAAAAAAATAAAATAAAATTAATAATTAAAATTAAACTAAGCCACTTTCGGAGGGATCACGGTTGCATTTAGCATATGCAACAAGCATTAAAACCCCTAGGTGTCCCTAGTGGACGAGTTGTAGTCTCGTGAAGGTTTACAGCGACGATACCCACAAACGTCTTATAAAAGTAAAAAGATAGTAAAACTAATGCACACAAAAGCAAAAAGACAAGAGAAAAGAGAATAAAGAAGTTAGTGACTAAACATGTGAAACTTCTTATCCAAGTCAATAATTGTTTTGTTTCTTTCTAAATTACCGAATAAGTAAATTCTCCAATTATTTTTATCATTCTCCATATACACAACCAACAAAATGGTAATCAACTCATTTTGCCCACAATAGTCACAAGTGCAGTTGAAAAGAGAGTAATATTTTTGTCCTAAAATTATATCAAAATTCACACTTTTTTTAAGCAATAGAATAATTTTTCTGATTTTTCTGATTTTGTTTTTAATTTTTGATTTTTTTTATATACAATATCATCCATCTATGTAGCGAGCTTTGGGCCAGTGACTCCCAAACCAGTTGGCTTTAGGACACTAGGTGTTAAGACACCCATACAGACTTAATTACTCATACTTCAGATATATATATTTTTTGCAACATCTTCGATCCATGTAGCGAGTTTTGGGCCAGTGACTCCCAAACCAGTTGGTTTTAGGGCACTAGGTGTTAAAACAGCCTTACAGCCTTAATAACTCGGATCTCAAATGTTTTTTATCCCATCGCCTTTTTTTAAGATGTTTCTTTCATAAAACCAGAGCACTGATGATTCAAAATTGGTCAATTACTACTAATGTCCATATATTACCATGTATGTTGATAATACCTACTAACTGAGCATATGAAGATTCATTTTAGTCAGTTTTATGGAGAATTCACAAATTAAATAATTCAAAAGGAAATAAACAAAAATTAACTTGTTCCGAAATAGGTTTGAGATACGTCTCAGGAGTGAAAACTCCTTACACAACTATCTCTCACCAATTTCACCTGATTAACCAAGTTAAAAACACAAACACATAAAATATTTTTTTTGATTTTTGTAAATTTTTCAATTTTTTTTTTGTATTTTTCGAAAAAATTTAGACTAAAAATAACACAATAAAAATAAGATACTATTAACTATTCCCCTCCCCCAAACCTAAATGAGACAATGTCCCCAATGTCTTAAACAATACTTGGTTACTGAAATTCTATATCTAAATGAAAAGTTAAAGGTTAAGATCCAGATTTATCCGACGCCTCTTACCACGATCGTTCTCAGACCAATTTATCTTTGAAATGATATGGTCAATTTGTGGTTCAAAGGCTAAGATTTGGTCAATTAAATCTGGGGCAGTTCTGGCAGTGAAGAGGAGTTCTTTTACAAGTTTTGACATGAACTTATTTCTTCGGGCATCATCAAGAAACACACAAAGAAAATCATAAAATCCATTAACGTTGTACAGTCCAAGCAGTTTCTGGTGTATGTTCAAGTTCACCCAAGATAACACTGTAAAAATTTACTCCATTGTGCCCAAGCCACCTGGCAAGCAATAAAAGCATCAGCACGGTTAATTATTTCTACTAGTTGTTCAGACATACCTGGTACGATTAGTTCTTCTCCGTTTGATGGTCCAATAAGATTCTCCTTTGCCAAGGGTTTTGGGATGATTCCCAAAACTAGACTGCCTCATTCCTGTACGGCCTTTCAAATGATCCCATAAGTCCAAGATTTCCACCACCATATACTAACTGCATATTCCTTGCAGCAATGACTCAACCCAATTCATGTGCTAGCGCTACGTATTCTGGTTTAACCCCAACACTAGTAGCATAAAACACACAGATGTTTTCAACTCGTCTTCTTGAAGTGGCTTCCATTTTTATCTGGATGCCTTCAAAAGTGCAATGATGAATTGAATTTATAGCACCTGAAAAGGGTGAATAAAAATAATAGCACTAGTACCTGCCAAATGACAATTATTAGTTAAACAGTAAAATAAATCGTGATAGTAAAAAAGGTCTGGATCATGTTGGAGAAAATAAAAGAAAATAACAAAACAAATCATAATTATTAGGAAAAGACAAAGATATATAATATTTACAATAATTTACAGCTTGATTGACGTCTATGCG
This sequence comes from Zanthoxylum bungeanum, assembly GCA_019454045.1. Lineage (NCBI taxonomy): Eukaryota > Viridiplantae > Streptophyta > Magnoliopsida > Sapindales > Rutaceae > Zanthoxylum > Zanthoxylum bungeanum. The sequence continues at coordinate 101,705 of SKCR01052740.1, forward strand.
TCAGGGACAAGTTTCTCATCCAATTTTCTTATAAATTGGCAAACATGGTCCTTTTCAATCAGATTCCCGAGACTTAACTGTTGTCTTTATTTTTGGAATTGTGTATATAATACGCGGATTTTGTGATACACATATCCACTGGGATGCGTCTCAAGAGTTTTAGATATGTCATCCAAAGACTCCTTACTCAAGCCATCCCTAATGAAATTAATCTTATCTTCACGGTTATCAGACACCATTCCTAAAGAACGGCAACGAGTATCACAAAACATACGAGCACATTCATAGCATACACCCATTCTTTTATCTCTTCTCTTTTTAGCATAAGTGCTTCTTCCTAAACTAGACAAATGTGAAATAAAAGAGTCAGAGGACTTACCTACCAATCGGACCCGTGCTTCTATAATCCAATGAATATCAGTAGGAATCACTACAAGAAAAAAGGCCTTTACTGACACTAAGGTTAGTGACACTAGGCTAAAAGTGTCAGAAACGACGTGTAAATGGGCCTATTTCCGTGTTTTTCACTTAAATATCAATAATTACTGACACTATGGTATCAGCGATTTTAGTGTCAGTAATTACTATTACAATAGTATCAGTAAGAAATAAAAAAAAAAAACGCGTAGTCGTCTAGAGTCGAACCAACACCTCGCGGAAGTGACGTTTTTCGCATATATTACTGACACTAGAGTATCAGTAAATTTAGTGTCAGTAATTAATGATACCTTAGTATCAGTAAAAAAATTAAAAAAAAAAATTATTTCCTTAAGTCTGCTGGGACTCGAAATTGTAACCATTGATATAAATTTTTTTTTTTTATTGTAAGGCTTTACCACTGGGCCAAATCGTGACTTTTGTTCCTTAAACCGCGGTTTATAAAAATATATATGTATTTGTCGGGTCAAAACCTGAACCGTAGTTACCAAATCAATCTTAGTAATTTAGGGTTCCTCTCATTCCCACCTTTTTTTTCATCGCGCAGCCTTTGTTTCCCCCTTCTTTACTCTCAAATATGAATCTCTCATTTGTAATTTCTAAAATCTAAACAAAATCCAGTTGCATTTATCTTTATTGTTCATTTGGTGGGACTAAACTTTTCGAAAAAGTCATGGAGGCTGCTGGGACTACACTTTCTTTCACAAGTTATAGGGAGTTTGATATTACTTAATTGCATAACCCATCTGCAGAGCTTTCTGGACAAGAATTTTGGTGGGGTTTATAATCTAATTCAGCTGCTCACTTGCTGTGATAAGGTGATTGTTTAATGTTTAATGTTTA